>JANUWF010000113.1:0-92458 GCA_026120185.1 Voacanga thouarsii
GAACACGATTACCACCCCTAGATACAAGTACGAGCAGGACTTGCTAATACACAAAAACAAAATATTCTTTAAAATAAGATAAATGCGAAAACGGACAAGAAAATTGGTTGAGCTACCAAATTGGTTGCTTTGTAATTTAGCAGAAGCATTTCTACATACAATTGACGCGAGGGAGGAGTGTTCTAACATAAGATCAGACCGAGAGCAACTCGAATACTATAGCACTGCAATATACAAGAGAAATGAGATGTGGAACAATGAAAGATCAGTTTCAGAGGTTGAATTACCCAAACACTACTGTATTGTTTTCAGTCCACCATAACCGCGGCTTCTAACCGTCATTCTCTCACAACTTATATTTTTTTTTAAGGAGAGGGAGAGGAAAGACAAGAAGCGAAGTGTTTTCAGTCCACTGTAATTGCACCTTCTAGCCGTCATTCTCTTACAACTTATATTCGTTTTTCATTTATTTACCTATTTATTTTTTTAAAGAAGAGGGAAAAAAGACAAGAAATGAGGAACGAGATAAAGAAAAAAAAAACGTAGACTGATATCAAATTTGAGAGTTACACTCAAGCACAACTTTCTTACTACTAAAAATAGTTGTTACCGACTTTCACACCTTATATAATAAATAATTTTCCATATCACCCCGTCTTGTCTCTGTTCAATGCGCTAAGTACTCTATTTTAGTCTCTTCCGTATTCTTCCCCCATCTCCTCCAATGTCTGTTTGAATGATCCTCCTTCCATATTAGACCATAATCATATTAGCCAGACAAAGAATGACAAGGTTAATCAACTCAGTGAGAAACCCAAACTTGATTATTCAAAAAAGCTTGCAATGAAGATGTGTAATATCTGCCAAATTGAATTTGGATCATTATTAACTAAGTTTGGTTATCTAACTATTAAATTGGGCTTAAATTCTAATCTTAAAGGTTTAAAGGTATTTACTAAAACTATTAAGTTGGGCTTAAGCTCTAACCTTAAAGAATTAAAGATATAATTAGAAAACTCAGAGTATTTAGGTTAATTTTACAGGAAGACAACTGGAATAGGACGGGTTGCAGATTAAAAATCTCAACTCTATCTCACTTTCTATATCTTAATTTATTTTCAACCTATCTTTACAACAGGGAGAGGTGAGAATTCCCAGTCCCACCCAATTGGAGACAAAACTATCCATGTTCCCGACCTATCTCCAAGTGGAGAAGGGAGACCTAGTGGGCCAAGAGGAAAGAAATTTGAATTGGATCTAAAAATTAAAATAAATAAGAAAAATGAATATAATTATACTAACAAATATCTGCGGAAGAAGTAGGCTTTGAATCTTTCTCAACTGGAGTAATTCTTTAACTTATTGACTTAAACTCAAAATTAATGAACTCAGACTCTTTTATGAATTAAACAAGGATTTCAGGTAATTGTACTGGCAATGTATATTTAGGTATTCAATGAAAAACTAATGGTCGTATTTGATATTGAAGTAAATAGTAAGGGTTCGACTATCTTTTATAGTAAAGTTGTATTTTTTTTATATGAAAATATGGTTTGAGTATGATGCAAACTGTAAATTGTAATTTTTATAGCAAAGCTAAATATTTTTATGCCTTTGTTAAATTTGTAAATTTTATGTTAAAATTGAAAATTTTTATTATTCAAATTGAAGTTGCAATTTTTATTGGGAAAGCACATGAATGAAAGCTACATGAATTAATTATGTTTTGACTAATTGATTAAATAATAAAATTTTAGAAAGCACATGAATTACTTATTGAGAGTTACATGATTTATTGGTGATTGACGGAATAATATATTTTTGTGTTTAATTAAGAATATTAGAGTGTAAAGGCCAAAACTTAATGATATTTTTTTAAAAAAAACTTTAGAAATCTTTTGTCAAACAAGAGGATCTATTATAGTTTCCAAATAAATTATCTTCCCATTTGTATATTCTTTCTTTTATTGTAAACACCGTAGTTTTGGACTACGTCTTACGATAATTTTAAACACGTATTTTATTGATGAGTTTACTTTTACTATTTATTGAGTGCATATGCATGATTTGTTCATTTCCCTCCATCCTCCGTTAAGAGATCCTTCCTCCTTCCGTGAATGTTTTGAATAGTGATGAATGTTTTTATTCTTCATATATTAAAAAATAATTTAATTTTGGTATATTCAAAGTATTGAAATTACTAAATATTTTCACATAAGAGGCTTACTTACAATTGACAGAATTCAGAGTTTGAAATTATTATTTTAGGTTTTTGTTATATAAATTGCTTTTTAATTTTCTTTAAAAAAATTAGTTCTCAAAATATTGAAATATTACCTATTATCTCTTTTAGAGGATTTTTAACATTCTTCTAAGGAGACACGTGGCACAATTCAAATAGAGTTTTATCCCACGTCTGAAGAAAATAGTAATTCAGAAAATAGCAGAATCAGGCAATGAGCATAAGGCTTCCTCTTATTTCATTAAAGAAGAATTGATACATCAATGTTATTTATATCTATATATATATATATATATGAAATTGGATATCAATTAAACTATCAACTAAATCTAATGAAATCTGAAGTACGTCTTGCAAAATAATTAACAGCTGTTAACATCTTTTAAACATTGTGCATTGGCGCCAAGACAATACTTCAACCGGGATCAAAATAGAATTCTATTGATGACTTGGCATATGATCTGGAAACAACATCTGCAACAGCTGACTTGGCAACATCCTTCTGTACTGCAGCAACTGACTTGGCAGCAGACTCAACAACATCCTTTCGAGTCTGCTTCTTATCTTTGAGCCTCTAATGCTTAATTTCAAAAGCCCCCCTCAAGCTGGATGTAGAAAGAACTCCTAAATGGGATAATAGAAAAGAAAAAGGACCAAGAGCTAAAGCCTTTGTAAAAATGTCAGCTAACTGCTGAGCAAATGACACTGGTAAAGGTTTAATGGAACCAGCTTGATACTGATCTCGAACAAAATGACAATCCAGCTCTATGTGCTTAGTCCTTTCATGAAACACGGGATTTTCAACCAAGTATATGACACTTCTGTTGTCACAGAACAAAGGAATAGGCAAAGCACAAGGAAAACCAAGTTCATGAAAAACATGGATAAGCCATTGTAGTTCACAAACAGACTGAGCTAAAGCCCTATATTCTGCCTCAGCAGAACTTCTAGCAACTACTGATTGCTTCTTGGATTTCCAGGACATAAGAGCAGAACCAAAATAAATGCAATAACCAGTGATGGATCTTCGAGAATCCATACAGTCAGCCCAATCTGAATCAGCATAAACTTGCAAGGCAAATGAATTATCAGCTGGAAAATGTAATCCAAAATCAATAGTACCTTTTAGATATCTAAGAAGTCTATAAACAACTTGCATATGAAAGACTGTTGGAGCTGTGAGGAATTGACTGAATTGTTGAATTGCAAAAGTAACATCTGGGTGACTATTAGTCAAGTATAACAATTTTCCAACTAAACTTCTATAAAGTGAAATATCAGAAAATAATTCTGAATCTCTAGCAGCCAATTTGACCTTACTGTCTAAAGGAGTAGACATTGGTTTACATCTAATGTATCCATGTATTTGAAGCATATCCAAAATATACTTCTGCTTAGATAAAACAATGCCATTTGAATCTCTATGGATTTCAAAACCAAGAAAATAGTGAAGATCTCCCAGATCTTTGATTTGAAACTGATGATGCAACTGATTTTTGACTTCAGTAATAGCATCAAAGTGAGGGCTCAAAACAAGAATATCATCAGCATACACCAAGATAGTAATAAACAAGTCAGTGGTCCTCCTAAAAAACAGACTATAGTCACTTTTTGACTGACAAAAATCAAGTGAAATCAAGTAGGCAGTAAGTTTAGCATTCCACTGCTTACTAGCCTGTTTTAGACCATATAATGAGTTGTCAAGTTTGCAAACTAAAGAGCTATCTCCAGTGACAAATCCTGGAGGCAAATCCATATAAACTTCTTCAAGCAAATCACCATGCAAAAAGGCATTATTCACATCTAATTGATGAATATACCATTTAGATTTTGTAGCAAGAGCCAACATCAACCTAATAGTTGTAATCTTCACTACTGGAGAAAATGTGTCTAGAAAATCAATTCCCTCTTGTTGTGTGTAACCTTTGGCAATAAGTCTTGCCTTATACCTATCAACTGATCCATCAGCCTTATAGTTGATTTGATACACCCATTTACAACCAACAGTTTGCTTTCTAGTAGGTAAAGGAACTAAATGCCATGTTTTTTTTTTCTCTAAAGCAGTAATCTCATATCTCATTGCTTGACACCATTTTTTGAATTTCATAGCCTCAAAGTAATGCTTAGGTTCAAAATATTTGTTTACATTGCATAGAAAAGCTGAGGATGTAATGGAAGGAGGAATAGAGTATGATGTAGTGATTTTGTGTACTTTAGAGCAAACATAATCAGATAAATGAGCAGGTGTAATGATAGTTCTAGTGGATCTTCCAAGAGGAACTTCAGAATTAGAGGTGCAAGGTAAATGTGAATCTTGCTGAGAAGAAATGTGAGGCATTTGAACAGATGTAGCATAAGGTAATGGTAACGCAGGTTTGCTCAAAGTTGAACTAGATAAAGTAGGTCGATGAGCAAATGGGAAGTAAAATTCTATGAAATATACATTTATAGATACAAAGATCTCTCTAGAGAAAAGATCTAGTAATAGAAAACCTTTTGTGGTGGAGGACTAACCAAGAAAAACATATGGTTTGCTTCTAAAATCAAATTTACCTTTGTGTGGCAATTGGACACAGGCATAGGTCAAACTACCAAAAACTTTAAGACTACTATAATTTGGAGACTTCTGATTCAGTTTTTCAAATGGAGTTTGTTGGTTTAACACAGGAGTGGGAGTAAGATTTATAAGGTGTACAACATGTTGAACACAATAGCCCGCAATAGGCAAGAGGATTTTGAGATTGAAACCTAAGTGCTCTAGCAAGATTAAGAATGTGTTGATGCTTTCTTTCTACAATTCCATTCTGCTCAGGAGCATAGGGACATGATGTTTGATGAACAATGCCATTTGAATGATAAAAATTAGTAATCTGAAATTCAAGACCATTATCAGATCTTAAGGTTTTAATTTTCTTGTGAAATTGAGTATTAACATAAGCAATAAAATGTTGAATCAAAGATCTAACTTCAGATTTTTGTTTCAACAAAAACACCTAAGTAAATCTACTAAAATCATCAACTACAGTAAAAAAGTATATGTGACCATGAATGGTACTGGTGTTAAAAGGTCCTCAAATGTCCATATGAATCAAGTCAAAAATAAATTCTACAGTGCCTTAATGTAAAGAAAAAGAAGATTTGTGTTGCTTTGCCAAAGGACAAATTGGACAAAAAGTATCAACAACAGATAGAACAATGGAGGGATCAATCTTTTTCACTTTAGTTAACTATTTTACAAACAAATGACCTAGCCTAAAATGCCATAATAGTGTTTTATTATAGAATTTACCCCTAGAGATATCATAGACTGAATTCACAAGAGATGAATGCTGGTGTGAATCAAGATGAAAAAGGCCTCTAATAGACTAGCTGATCCAATCATCCGACCATGATGTGGATCCTGAATAAAACAAGAATTATCTCTGAAGGTTATAATACATTTTAGTTGCTGAAGAAGTCTACTAACCGATATTAGATTGAAAGAGAATTTAGGAATGAATAGGACTTGATCCAAAACCAGAGAAGAACTCAATTGTACTGTGCCTATGTTTGAAACATGAACTATACTCCAGTTGGTAATTTTATGGACACATTTTGTGCAGAATGATAATCAGTGAAAGAATCTAAACAGGAGCAAATGGGTCTGTTACCCCCGAATCCAAAATCCAAACTAAAGAGTAGGTACCTGTATTTTGAGTTGGACAAGATAGATTTGAGAAATTTGGTTGCAAAGTAGCTTGGTTGATTGAATGTTCATGATCAGATACAGCAGTGATCTTGGAAGATGGAGCAAGCTGTGATTGAACTAATTTCAACAACTGTTGATATTGTTCTTGAGTAACGTACTGTGAAGTCTGAGAATCCATTGAAGTGGTTGAGTAACTTGATACTGAGTTCATTCCATTAGAGACACGCTGAAAAACATTGCTGTCAATAGCAGCATTAGCTTGTGGCATGAAACTCTGATTCCCCATATTCTTGTTTTTGTTTTTGTAACTTGCTGGAAATCTATGCTTCTTATAGCATCTATCTATTGTATGTCCTTGCATTCTACAAAAACTGCATTGCAACCTTCTATTCATATTGTTCCCTTTCCTAAAACCTTGGTATCTAGCACTCTGAGAATTTTTCCCATTAGCATTTCCAACTACATTTGATATGATCTCATGTTTGGGAACTTGTCCAAATTTTGTGTGTGAATCAATCACATGGTTTCTTGTAGAAAATACTTGAGGATTTGCAGAAGCTGAACTATCACCATGTGCAGAATGGTAGTTAAGGGATTTTTCATGAGTAGAAACCATAGAGAAAGCCTGATTTATAGTTGGAAATGGTTTTGTTAGCAAGATCTGAGACTTTATCCCTGCAAACTCTTCCTTCAATCCTTTTATAAATCGAATAACAAAGTCAGCATCATTATTTGTCTTAATCTCAGGCAATGCTGGACATTGGCATTTAGGATCACGTGGCAAATAGGAAGAGGCCTTAAGTTCAACAATTCTTCCCATAAGGTCTTTAAATTTGTGTAATACTCATTGACAGTTAGTGAACCTTGTTTCAAGTTATAAATGTCTTCCTGAAGGTCTGAAATTCTAAATGAATCACCTTGAGAAAATCTTTCACAAAGATCAGTCCAAACATCATAAGCATTGTCCATCCAAATCACACTTTGAGCTATAGAGGATGATATTGAATTCAGAATCCATGACAAGACCATGTTATTACATTGTTCCCATGCTGCATATGAGGTATGGGTTCGAATTGGTGCTTTGATGCTACCATTAACAGAGCCTAATTTGTTCTTAAAAATTAAAGCTATCCGCATAGCTCTACACCACTGATGATAATTCCTTTCATTTAAAGATGGTTGAACCAGAATCAAGAATGGATTTTCATTCGGATGCCTATAAAATGGACTTGATACTGCAAATTCTTGATTAGCCATAGATGCTTAAACCAGATGCACAATCTTCACAGCTTCAATAACAAAAAATTTAAGATACCAATCGATTGACTAGAAAATTCAAACATCCATAGCTTCAACAACAATAACCAAGACTTGTAAATCACCAATTCAATTCATCAAACAATCCAATATCAACTCAATCAGAATGTTCAGCTATCAATTCCTCCAGAATATGTTAGATAGTCGGGCAGTTTAAATCTCAAAATTACCTTATAGAAATAAAGGAAATGCATATAGAAAAAAGGAGATTCTGAATCCACTTCTCATCTTCAACAAAATATAAGCAGCACAAGCATTTGATGCTCTGATACCATGAAGAAAATAGTAATTCAGAAATAGCAAAATCAGGCAATGGGCATAAGGCTTCCTCTTATTTCATTGAAGAAGAACTGATACATCAATGTTATATATATACATCTGAAATTGGATCTCAATTAAACTATCAACTAAATCTAATGAAATCTGAAATACATCTTGCAAAATAATTAACAGCTTTTAAACATTGTGCATTGGCGCCAAGACAATGCTTCAACCGGGATCAAAACAGAATTCTGTTGATGACTTGGCATATGATCTGGAAAAAACATCTGCAACAGCTGACTTGGCAGCTAACTTGGCAGCATCTTTCTGTACTGCAGCAACTGACTTGGTAGCAGACTCAGCAACATCCTTTCGAGTCTGCTTCTTATCTTTGAGCCTCTGATACTTAATTTCAACAACGTCAACTAAACATAAAACATTTGAAGTCATGGGATAACAATAAAACAAAATATGGGTGGCTGTTTAAGAATAAGAATCAGGAGTGAGGGTAGTGGTGATAGGGATGGAGAAGTGTTGGCGATAGGGTAGGATGGGAGTTTTTTATTACAAATATTGATAGATTAAGATTGAGATTTTATTAGAATAAGGAATGGATAGAGAGAAATAGAAAACCTTGTGCACTCTGCAAAGAAGCAGGCAGAAATCATTCCTTTTGTGCATTATAATTTCCAAGTCGCATGAAATAATGGATGGATTTTGTGCACTGTAATATCTTAGTTGCGTGGAATAAGGGATGGATAGATATAAACAGAAAACCCTGTGCACCTTGCAAAGAGGCAAGTAGAAGCATTCCTTTTATGCACTATAAGATGTCTCTAGTTTTGGTTCTGTTGCTATCCCTATCACTACACAAAACATGCATTGTAGTGAAGAAGATCCCACGTCAGCTAAACATAAACAAACATAAACAGTTAAATTCGTGGGATGGTAATATATATATATATATATATATATATATATATATATATGGGTGGCTATTTATGGCTTAAGGATGAGAATGAGAGAATGAAAAAGGAGGGTGTGTAGTGGTGATAGAAATGGAGAAGTGTTGGCGATAGGGTAGGATAGGAGTCTTTTATTTCATTTGTACAAACCTTACTAGTATATTGATATATTGATATTGAGATTTTATTAGAATAAGGGATGGATATTTGAAATTTTGAGACTTGGAGTGTAATACTCCACCCTTTTTACACCGGAATTAGGAAGTGAACATGCATTCATTGAGTATCTTGATGTGGAAATATGTGTTGGGTGTGTGTTTGTGCGTCTTATAATCACTAAATATGGTTGTGAATTTTTGTAGATGATCAATGCATGTTTATTGAATTTTATGTAGTGAGTAGTATTTCCTCCGTCCCCTTTTATCTGTTCATTTTAACCTATTCACAAGTTTTAAAAAAAAATATTTTTCAATTAGTTAATCAACTTTGTTTATTTTATTCTCAAAGAATCTCTCTCTTTATTGAGGAATAATCAAATTCCAAAACTTTATGTGTTGTAAGCATATTTAATTTACTTTCATTTTCTACTACAAGTGCACAATGCTCATTGTATTAAAGGGGAGTATTTGTAAAAAAATAGCAATTAATATAAACTTGATTTATTAATGGGACAGATAAATTGTGACAAAAATTATATTTAAAATGGACAGATAAAAAGAGACGGAGGGAGTAATTAATTTTATGAGGTAGGATACTACATTATTATGAGAAACTATTGTTTTGATTATTATTGGAATATAAACATATCTTTTATGGGAAAAATACAATACAGTTTTTGTTTTCACAAGAATCCGTGAGTATTTTCTATTATTTTGATTTCTTGTTGTTGTTGCACTTTATTTTTTATAGGAATCTGCCCAAACTTCAAGACACCTCAAAAGAAGAGGGATAGAGAAAAATTCACCTTCCATAGTTTCTTGGGAATCATCAAAGTACAAAGGAAATCAACGGGGAACTCGAGCAAGCAAAGTAACCAAGTCAAGGACTATAAGAATTGGGAAGAAATGAGTACCAAAAGAAAGACCAAAAAGAGCTTAAGAGAGCAACAATCCACGTGGAGGATTAAGGAGACTAAAAAGAAGGCATTAGGAGTATAATATGATGGTTATACAAGTCAAGGAATTAAGGGAAATCAATGATCAAGCCAAAGGAGATAAGTTGAAAACAAAGGAAATAACAAGTGAGCTTGAGTAGTGCTAATCGGATTAAGGGAAGCAACGCTGCCTAGGTGCTACTAAGACCAAGCAGTGCCGCCTGGTGCTGCCTAAGAAGCTTTTGAGCTTCTAAAAGCAAGCTGTGCCGCCTGCAGAAAGGCAAGCATTGTCAGCAGATATTGTGCAAGAAGACAATTTAGCTATGTTTTCTACTTTTTGTTCCAATTGTTATCCTTTTAATTCTGTGACCTTTTCTTATCCTTTAAGCCTTCAAAAGCATGTAACAATGCATCTAATGGCTGAAATTAGATCTTAATTAGTTAGGGTAAGAAGCTTATTCCTTATAACATAGTTAATACAACTTTATATCAATTGTGAGATCAAACTCTCTTTTATGAGTTGATTCCTCTTGGGTTCTTCCCAATAAAAATCAAGACGTTTTTAGGGAATTAGTCCTACCCTTAGAACAAGTTTCTAAATCTTCTAAAATAGATCAATTAAGCTATTGCTTAGGTCTTAGTTTCTTGCTCTTCCAATTAATTGTTGCTAGGTTCAATTGGTTGCTTAATTCATCTAACCTTTGGTTCCTATTTTCCATGATGAATTAGTGTGAGCCCCCGATCTTTTTCATTGGGCATTTTTCCTAATTAGAGATTTAATTATTTTGTGGGCTTGTAGCCTATGAGGTTTAAAGGTTAAGTCATTAGTAAGAATAAGTTTAGGACTGGTTAGAAATTAGTTAAAGTTAGGGTCTTTTATTTTAATTAGCTGTGTAAGTTACGGTACTTTATTTTGTGTATCAACGTATCACAGAAATGGTTCGAGAGGAACAAAGAAATGACACAGAGGAAGGGGCAGTGAAGAGGTTGGAACTTAGGGCTTCGAATCTAGGTAAGCTTACGATAATCTTGTTCTCGGTCTTCGTTTGAATTGTGTTTGAGGTTGTGATTAGAGTGAGATAAGATTTGATTAAGGTTTTGAATTTAAGAAAAATTTGAGAAGTGTCTGTGATTCTAAATTTGGTTGTGAATTTTGGGATTTGTAGGTGTCTAGGTGAGTTTGGTAGCTAATAAGGGAGTTGTTCAGAGTTCTATAATTTTCTAGTAAGGGAATCTGGCTTTCCTATTTTTCTGATGTTCCTGAGTTGATTTTTGAATAAAATCCTCTTTTGTTTTGAAAATTCAAGAAAAGTTATGTTCATATACGAAATAGGTTAAGTATGGTGTTAAGATGTTTACAATGATTATGCTATTATGGTATTTAGTATGGTTTCTGAGATTATGTGAAATTTTCTATTCTGGTTCCAATTTCTGATTTATGTTCTATCTGATGCTTGGGGCTTGGTGATGGTAAGGACTCCCTAACCTATTCTGTGTACTGGCCCAAGGCTAGGGGATACAATACCTAGCCAACCTATTCTGTGTACTGGCACTTCTCCTAATAGGAAATAATAGTTAGGAGACTGATATCAATTAACCAAAGCCTTTCTCCCAAGCATGAATTATTTTTGTGAATTAAGCTATGTTTAAGTATATATTATGCATGTTTAAATGGTTTTTTTTGCACAAAATGGTGTTTTTCCTTGATAAAGTAGATGGTTGGATTGGTTCTTGGGGTTGAGATGTTGCAGGTTGATTTTTTATGCTATGAAAATCCCATTTGCGCAATTCCCAAAGCACAGCCGGCGCCGGCCCTTTTTTCATGCTCGACGTCAGCTGTACACTACTCGATACCGGTGTAGTCGAGGCGGAACCCGACGCCGGTCTCGCCTTGATGGCCCTTCTCTGCTCGATTTCGACACCGATTTTCTTCCATACAGACAATGCTCTTTTTTCCTTGATTTATTTGTCATTATTTTCATTGAATAACCAACACTGGTTCAATATTTAGGTGTCAGTTAGGTATTATTCAATTCAGTATTGAGTAAAGCTAAGAAATTAATTGTTCCTCTTTTTCTCCCTCTTATTTCTTTGTGTGATATTCAGATATCTTCTTATGATGCAACCAAGCCACCAAATAGATATTCTGAAACCCCCAGGAGTTGTGTACCACCATAACTTGTAAGCTATTTCTTACAATCGTTGTGCGGAATAGTGCAATGATTCATTGTTAAAACTTGTAATGTGCATGGTTGCGTGTCAATTGTCTTTCAGTTGTTCTGCAGATAGTTTGCGTTGCTTTGCTCCATTTTCTGCAGGATTTGATGCCAACCAGTGCCGGTTAGTTCTTTCAACAAGTGCCAGTTCATTCCAATAGCTCGACTTAGCTTTCTAGAAACCTTCTGGCGCCAAGTATTCTACTGCTTTGAAACGGTACCGTTTACATTCTTCTGCAAGCACCGGTTTATCTCTGTAAATTGACGCTTTCGCTACTGCTCCGAAACGGTGCCAGTTTCTTTCTTAACAGGGGCCGATTACCGTAGAATTCGATTTTTCCTCATGTTCACCATGAAATTCAATGATTTATTGTGACATCCTTCTTGTGAGTTAATTGTGAGGATTCGTTGTATCAGGACCACAACCAACTCCCTATTTGAGACAAACTATGAATTTCTTTAGTGTTGAAAATCATTTACAAAATTATTATTTACGTAACATACTCAATCATAGGTAAGCTATGTTTTTCTTACTGAGCTAGTGAGCTCACCCTTTATTAACAAATTGCAGAATCTCAATTTCAGTGGGATTTGCTAAACGAATGGTTCGAAGAGGATCCGGAGTGAGTACTTGGTGTTGCCTTTGATTATACACTCAACTTGTGTTAGTTTTGTTGGAACTTGGGGTGTTATAATTGATTTAGTTTTGTGAATCTTTATTTGAATATGTTAGTTTTGCTCTTGGGAGACTATGTAATTAATACTCAGTTATTATCTTATGGGTTGATGTTTTCTGGAAGTGAGATTTTAGATTGTCATGTTTAAGTACGGTTTAATGTTCTTATATTTTATCTTGTATTTGAGAGTTTTGTATTTAAGTTTCAATTAATGTGAGTTTACATGTACGAGTTATTGAGAATCAGAGTGGCACAATAGAAGCGTGGTGGATTTAGTTTGACTTGTTCAGGGTTTGGCATTTCATTTTAAGGGTGCTGCCATATCATTCTCGGATTCAGGGCGTGACAATTAGGGGTTGTTGAATTAGAAGCCAAAATCTAGTAGATCATAAGTTTTTAGCACTTTAGTGTGCTAGGGTTCGATATATTGGGTTCGGTGTTTTGGGCATCACGTGTCTCTAATTATACCCTATTTGTGAGTGTCCATTTGTTCTTGTTTCTTTAGGTGTTTTGAACCATGAATTTCTAGATAGAAATGTCCCCAAGAAGTAATATCGGTTTTGAAGCTATCTTTTGTTTAGTTTTTGTCCACTATTTTAAGGTAACTTTAGGCTATAATTACAGGAAATATTATGCTTTCAAATGCTGAAAATTTGAGGAAAAACTAAGCTTACGTTCTTGAACAAAAGGTTGCCCAAACTGCCACCATTTTTGAGTTGTGCAAAGCTAATTTTTCTGGTGTTGTTTGAGCTATAGTTTCACTGCAAGGAACTGCTAGTTTAGTGATTGCAATTAGCGACCGACATGAATAGCAACCAATTTGTGAACGTTTAGAGTTGAGATAGCTAATCAGTTGCAAATCGGACAGCAATTTTCGCAGTCATTTTTTTTTTTTTTAAATTAATAGCGACAGAACTGTGATCGATTTGCAATTGACTATTTATTCATTTCTTTATTTTAAAATATTTTTTATCTATCATAATTTGGACACAAAATAGTAACCAAATGTTTGTAACTTTCCTATTCAGTCACTAATTATTTATCGATTACTAATTGGCAATTGATTAGCAATCGATATTTAAAAAATGACTTTTGATATATTTTTTTTGTAGTTAATCGATCGCTAATTAGAGACTGCAATTTAAATCAGTCACAAAAAAAAATTATATATACATATATATAAATAGTTACGAAAGCCTCCTGATGAGACAAGTAGCACTGTTCCGTATTGACATTTGGAATTATTGAATTTAAAAGAGGTTTTTTCACTGAATTCAAATAAGATAGAACTAAACATTATGTCAACTTTTTTGAACCTCTTAGAATTTTATTCTTTTAATTTCTCATTTTTATCTTCTTTAGGAATTCTATATTTAATATGAAGGAGAGGCTTTGTTTGGAGATAGAGAGGCTTGGATTGAGTGCAGTGATAATGGGGAGCCGCAGCTTTGGGGCTACAAGAATGGGGAATAATGGGCGGCTTAGGAGTGTGAGTGATTACTATGTTAGGCATTGCATTTATCTTGTTGTGGTCATGAGATATCCTAAGGCTGTTCATAGGTTGGGTTGGTTCGATTTTTTCAATTTTTTAACCTAACCTAAATATTTTGGTTTGAAAATTTTAAACCCAAAATCAAATTATTTAAAATTTCAAATTGTTGGTTTGGGTTATGTTCAGTTTAGGTTGGTTCGGTTTAGTTTGGTTTGGTTTGATCGGTTTGTACATAATTTACCAAGTAAGGTTTTAATCTCCCACTTAGAACATACTTCTGATTTTATAAACAAGATATATATCTGAGACATACTAACAAAAAGTAATATGAAAAGTATCAAACATATGAGTGTATGACCACACAGTAACAAATTAGTCTATTAGCAAAAAATGATAAATACTGAAAATCCATCATAGGCATTTGTTTGGACTGTTGTTATGATTAGCCTGGATATAAAAGGCAAATTTCAATTACCAACAACTGGAGTTATTTCTCCAAATGCCTCAGCTGCTTTAGAGCATGAAGATTTTGAAACTTCTATAATAAATAAATATAGTCAAGTATCACAATTAAAAAAGAATTATACAAATTAATCTCAATACTTTATTTATTATCTGTAAACCAAATGAAGCTCTTAAAAGCTCATAAATAGACAAAAAACAACATTAAACAATACCAACAAGAATACCATCATCCATCTAATACTAATTCATTTTCACTTATAACAATTTCAGACTTAACAATATTACAAAACATTACAAAAACAATCTGACCAACTTATCCGTCAGTAGAAAAGAAGTTCAAATATAAGGATACAATTATACTGTTGGACAATACCGTTCATGCTCAAACTTCTTTTACC
Organism: Voacanga thouarsii; assembly: GCA_026120185.1. Lineage (NCBI taxonomy): Eukaryota > Viridiplantae > Streptophyta > Magnoliopsida > Gentianales > Apocynaceae > Voacanga > Voacanga thouarsii. Next base: position 14,815 of record JANUWF010000113.1, read on the forward strand.
AGATTAAAGAAGCTAAACAAGTGAACTAAACCCCGTGGTTTAACAGTGAATTATTTGTCAAAAGATTAAAAAAAAGATAATGTGCGATTTCATTTGTTCCAACTTTCCCACTAAATCAAGAAAAAATTGTCAAAAAGAGGTTGTAATGAAATAAAACTTGTTTTTAGAGAAGCTGCTTTTGAACCCAACTTTCTAAATTTCCCACCACCTTCTACAGCATGATTAGCTATTCCCCAACTAATTACCACCAAAATCAGAAATGCAATGCTCGATCAAATTACCAAGATAGGCATTAAGAAACTCACCGTGATGACCACCTCCTGTATTTTGGCCCAAAGTCAAACCCAATGGCTTGTCAACTTCAACCTCAATGTTCTTTGAAGCAGTTGTTCTTACTGTGATCTCAAGGCCTCTTCTTACTTTCATACTCTCCGTCAAGAAAATTTTTGAGACGCTCCTTTTGGCATCTTGAATTGATAACCCTTAAAAACTCAATTTTTGTATGTAAAGTACAAAAAATACTAGTCAAACGCATTTTTTGGACAAAAATGATGACTCATACAATTACATATTTATCCTATATATACCAGGAATAGGAAGTAAGGATGGATGAGCTTTGGAGATGGATTTGAATTAGTTTTGATGAAGACTTTCTTTGCATAGGCAGCATCGTAGTAGTGCAAGAAGATGGTGGACTTGGAGATCTCAGATCAGCGGTGTAGCAGCAGAGCAATAGAAACGATCGAGAGAGAAGAGGGCCCGTGACCTTGAAGTGATTTTGTCTAAAAAGATATTTAGATTTTAGAATTTGTCTTATTTCATTTTTTTTGTTTTCTATTTTTAATATTTTAATAAATTTTTTAAAATTAAATAAATTTAATTAATTATATTGGTTCGGGTTGGGTTATATCATTTTAAAAATCTTAACCAAATTATCGGTTCTAAATTTTCTTAACCTAACCCAAAAAATCAAATTTCGAGTTGGGTTAGGTTGGATTGGTCGGATTGATTCAGGTTTTGATTTTTCTAAACAGCCCTAAGATATCCTGATGATAAGGATGGCGGAAATGCCACTAGAGAGCCCGTTGTTTGAGTTGCATCGGTAGCTAATGAGGAGGAGGAAGAGCAGGAGTATTATGATGATGCAGCTAATGATCGTAAAGGCGAATGCTTTTTCTTCATTTGCTTCTGTTTGTCTTTACTCCCCTGTTATGGTTTTCTCTTTCATTTTATGCACATTTGTCTATAATTAGTGATTTTTACTAATTGATGTAGCTTGAGTTGGAAACGATTAAGTTGCCTTATCATCATTTGCCTTGGTCATCTTAGAAAATTGTTTTCTTTTTGCACTGAGAAGATCGATGAATCTAGTATTCTTGTAATATGAAAGCCACTCTCTTTAACGTGAAGATTGGTATTGTATCGGCAAAATTTTGAAGTGAGATTTTTCTGGATATAAGCAGGAGGTGAGTGATTGAACACAATCTGCATATAGCAATTGAAGAATTGACATGTTAAGAGAGTTCCGTTTTGTTAGTTTACTGAATATCTCTTTGTTGGTTTTGGCTGCAGAGGTAGCTCCTCTTATCAGCTTTATTGTCTATTGATGTGGAGTTAAATTTAGACAGAGCAAGTTATTAATTGCACCTTACAAATGAGCTTGTAGTCATAAATTTATTGTTACTTGGACTGGTTTAAGTAATTTTGCTATGTTATAGCCTCAAATTTTTGTGAGATATATATTTTTGGAAGCGAGATGCTTTCTTGAAATCTGATGAGACAAGTAGCATTGTTCCTTGTTGACATTTGGAATTATTGAATTTAAAAGAGATTTTTTTTTTTTGGTGAAGAAATTTGAAGTTTTTTTTTTTAATATCAGGGAATTCAGATAAGATAAAACTAATAATTATACTAACTTTTTTGAATCTCCTAAAATTCTGTTCTTTTTAATTTCTCATTTTTCCTACCGATCGTTACATATCTTACACTCGTTGTTATTGCTCGCGTAAAGTCTTCCTTTTGGGCTAGTCATTACAGATGAAGATGAGAACCACACCCACAGCTCTTCTTGGGCTATATCGGAATCGGTAGAAAGTGGAGTTCTTGCTTCGTGAGAAAGGTAAGGAGCAATAGAGTGGAAACATACATTCTTTTCAAGAATGGTTGTAGATGTTATTAACTTCACTCTTTGGGTTAATGACTTCTGCTTCGGGTTAATGACGTTAATTGGGAAGTCCGAAGTGAGAGAAGCAAACAACACAGCTAGCTAGATAGGCATTAAATCGAAAGAAGAGATGGACATAAGCGCGCAAAGCCCTAGCTAATGAACGAAAGAGTGTGCCTCACCTTGCTCTTGAGTTGAGCTGCAAGCTTAGAACTAGGAAAGGGACAATGGCTCTAATCAAGTAGGCACTCTACAATAAAGCTTTGAAAGAAGGCAGGTTGCCCCCAGTATGAAAGGAATATTTGCTTTCGGATTCACCTTTTTACCGAGTTTTTGCCACTTAGAAATATGCCCTCGCTTTTTTTGGGGACCTTAAAAATATTATTCTATATTTATACATTTTATCTTTTTAAAAAATTTGAAGATTTTTTTTTAAATATCTTGATTATTTGAATTGTTTTTTTTTTTAAATCAAAGTTATTGGAATTTTTTATTTTTTTATTATCTTCTTATCTGAATTGTTTTTTAATATAAGAAAATTGAAAAATTATTGAAATTATCTCGTACAATGCATGAACACTAACCTAGTAAATAAATAAAACTTCCCTCATCTTCCTCCAACTGTATCTACTGTTCTCACTTCCCTTTCTCTATTATGCTGATGTAGAAGCCTAAAGCCTTCGCCATCCTCGCAGCTGCCATGCCGTTTGGATCTCGCCGCCATTGTAGCGAGCTCCCCCGCGAGTTCTTCTCTTTCTCTCTGCCCTTGCTCACTCCGCCGATAGCCATTGGTGAATGATTCATCTTTTCTTTTTTTTTCTCATTCTCTCTCTCTTTAACTCCAATTTTAATTGCTTTAAATATTTTTATGTGCTTTAATTTATTTGTGTTATCATTATTGAAGAGTTTTCTAGAGTTTTTATTATGATTTTTTGATAGGTTCAACTGAGCAATTATTATGTAATTCTAAGAATATTATTATATAATTTTAATTGGAAGTTATGTAAATTCTTGTGACTTATGCATGCTTTAATTTTGTAGATAAAAGAAAAAATATTTCAGAAATATTTGCTTACAGTTTGACTAAATTTAATTTAGAAAATTTCAAATATTGAAAATAATAATGCAAGCTAGTTAGAATATTGAAAATATGATGCTTTTTTTAAGGAAATTTAGTTCGGGAAATTTTCAAATATCGAAAACATGATACTTTTGTAAGGAAATAGCATTTTTAAAATAAATATCTAACGACAAAGATATATTTCTATCCTATTAATCCTGATAGTATATTTTAGATTTTATTATTACATAATTAGTTAGTAAAGTCATTTGGTTACCTTGTCGATAAGTTATTATTTTTATTATTTATTGTTGACGTCAACTTTGCCGAGCCGACACAACGGTTACTTTGAGCCGATGCCGATTTGATAAATTGGGACAAGCCAATAAAGTCAACCTTTCAAGCAGCCGATAGTCATGGTCAACATCGGCACCATGAAGCCGATAAGAAAGAAAACAGATTCCTGATCTTTCGGCGCAAGAATTCTACAGGACCATTAAGAGCATTCTTTGGCCGGAAGAAACTCCACGATCTGCTAGTGGCTCGTTTGCAGCAAGTATAAAATGGGAGCATTGCCTAGAACCAAGTCACAATCAAACCATCAACTAGCAACATTCAATTTCAATTTCTTCTACTTTATCGTCATTTACAACTTTTTAGTCTAAAATCTCAATTCATTATAACTTTCTTACTACTTTGTTATAGCTTTCCTTTACAGCTTTATTTCCAGTTTTTCCTTACAGCTTTCTGTTCTTCTTTATAATATCAGACTCTTTCTGTACTTTCCTTTAAGCAAATTAATACAAGTATCATTCTGTTCTCCCAGAAAGGTCCTTCCGTTGAGCATTCTCAGCTGATTTTCTTGAACCATTTCTATAGTAAGTTCAAGGAACCCGGTCTCTGATTCAAAAAAGATCTGATACCATTTTCTGTTTCACCATAGTGGATCGTTTATGTTTATCAAATATGAAGCCGATGCCCGTTTGTATCGGCTCCCTATTTTGACAACAATACAGATTGGCACGCCCAGTGGGACCAGAGGTCAGTGTTCGCATGCTATTGCGGTCAGGACGAACAATGGCAAACAATTCACAGCAGCTATAGGCATCGGAGACATCTGAGCGACCCCCAGTCCTTGCTCTCCGGGGAGTTTTCGATCCTTTGGTTACGACTACCAGTTGTACTCAGGGTACTTCTGTGGAGCAGGGAGGTCAAGTCCTCGCCCCCACCACCGGTGTCTCAGTCGATGTCCACCTCATTGACTGCTATTCGACATATTATGGAACAATGTACTGGCGAGCTCTTACAGGGACTTATTCCACAATTCGCTACTATTTTTCGACCTCTGTTTCAGAATGAGCTTCAACAATTTGCGCAGAGGCAAAATACGCAAACCTTTGCTCAGCCATCAGGTTACCATGCACAAGGGACAAACACGACACCTACATACCCCATGCCATCGGCTGATGGTGTATCCTCTCATAGTTCAATACACTTCCTGCGAAGAGAAGTGGGCTTCCCTGCTACCAGGAGGCATCAAGTGCCAAGAGTGGTGGCTCAAAACACGTTGCTAACAGAAATATTTTCAGGCAGAAATCTGGTCCCAATAATAGGGTTACCATCGACTTATAAAGCAGTTCCAAACCTTGTTAGGGGAAACATGCCGCCTTTTGGGGGGCAGTCGAATTACTCTATTCCTTACCCTCCTTTAAATCCGGCAATCACAACGGCTAACCCAGGGTAGGGAATTGGAAGTACTGAGCCGTCCACAGGACAAGGTCCCTGACCTGTCATGCAAAGTCCCTCACCTCAGTTTCAACAGCCGTACCATCCGGTGGATATGGTAATGGAAACATTCCGACAGCAGTCACGGGATTGGCTCGTATATCAAAAACCTTACCCGGAATGGGTGGATTCCATGGCAGTGCTCCCTCGAGGCTACAAGCTGCCAAAGTTTTCAACATTTTCTGGTGAAGACAATAAGTCCACCATAGAACATGTCGGAAGATTCACAGCACAATGTGGTGAGTTGGGAAACAATGAATGGTATGAGTTACAACTGTTTTCATTATTTTTTACAGGAGCAACATTCACATGGTATGCTAATCTAATTCATAATTCTGTATACTCCTGGGCTGACATGGAAAGAATGTTTCACCAACGTTTCTTTAAATCGGTACTGGAAGTTTCCATCGCGGACCTTCTAGCAATAAAACAAAATGGATCAGAAGATGTTGCGGATTTTATTGAACGTTTCCGGAAAACTAAGTTCAAATGTACAACCCAGTTGCCTGAAATAAAATGTGTAAGGATTGCTATTAGCAAGATGCATCCGCAGCTCAAAAAACGGCTCATTCTCCAAGACTTCTTGGATTTATCCCGACTGTTGTCTCACGCTGTCAGAATAGAAGAGATGATCAATGAGAAAGAGAAGAGGCGTTCCGTCAAGTTCTCTCATGGCCAGACAATGATATCCGTCATAGACGATACTAATGAGAAAGACAAAGAGCACGCTGTAGAGGTAATGGCAGCAGAATTGGTAAAGCGCACATCCTATGCATGTCCTCACTTGAAGCCCGGCAAAGGAAAGGAGGAAATTGCCACATTAGGACCCTCCTATTCGTTTGATACCTCAAAAGCTGAACAAATCTTTGACCAACTGGTGGCAGATAAGTAAATTCGCCTGGCTTATGGACACAAGATCCCCAGCCAGGAAGAGTTGAAAGGAAAAATGTACTGTAAATGGCATAACTCTTTCTCGCATAGTACTAATAGTTGTATTGTTTTCAGAAACATCATTCAGAAGGCTATCCAGGACAGAAGATTGAAGTTTGCAGACAAAAAGAAAGAGACTTTGGGAGACACAGATCCATTTCCGTTAGCTGATGCACACATGATGCAAACAATATGTGGGACACAAGAGGAACATACAGGAAACAACAAGCCTAGGGGGATAAAGTAAGCTTTCCAGAGATTGGATGGTAAACAGTCACCCGTTTATCTCCTCCCTCTTTTGCAGCACATTTCCATGGCAAAAAAGGGAAACTAACCGTGCAGGTACCCCAAAAGGAGACATTTCTGCCTGGCCTTTGTTCTCGACCATCAAAGTCCCAAAAAAGACGAGAGCAGTGGAAGCGGGCACAACAAAGGCAGCTGATTGATGCATGGGTTGAAGAACAACTAGCCCCTGATAATGGCCAAAACATGCTCAGCATCTTACCATTAAGTTTCCGAGCCACCTCTCGTCAAAAATCCATGGAAGAGGATTTTCATGAGGAAGAAAGAGCCGCCGTAGAGCTGGTGGATGTCCAAATTCCCCCAGAAGGGATGCTCTTTCCCATTCCAACAGCCCAAAATGTTAACCACCTAAGGCCCCTGTACATCAAAGCACATGTCAATGGCAAGCCATTTACTCGTGTTTTTGTTTATGGTGGAGCTGTCTTAAACGTAATGCCTTTCTCTACCTTGAAACGGCTGGGAAAAGATAAGTTAGATTTGTCCCCTACTAATGTACAGATGGTTAATTTCACTGGAGAAGCAGCTGCGGCAGAAGGCGTTATCACTTATGAAGTCACAGTCAGGTCCAAAACCAGTAAAACGGTTTTTTTTATAATTGATGCGAAGCCAACTTATTCCGTTTTATTGGGCAGGGATTGGATTCATACAAACCGGTGCGTACCGTCCACTTTACACCAGATGATGCTGATCTAGGATGGAGAATGGGTAGAGCATATCCCAGCCATCCTAATCCGTTTTCAGCCGAAAATCCACATGAACGAAGCCCTGTTTTATCATCCAACCTTCGATCCAAGCTAATATGCCAAGCTAACGATGGCCCATAACTTGATCACCATTGAGGAACCAGGCGGCCTACGACCGGAAGATCTAGAGGTCCGACGAGCTCCTGGCTTCGTTACTCAAGATTCGTTAATAGAAGTAGACATAGGAGAAATGGGGGAGAACAGAATAGCCAAGGTAAGTTTACATTTGACTATCGAGCAAAGGGATAAGATAACCTGTCTGATCCGCAGGTACAAGGATTGCTTTACGTGGGACTATCATGAGATGCTCGGTTTGGACCGAAGTATTGTGGAACATCGCCTACCTGTGAAAAAAGGCTTTAAGCCCCATAAACAACCGGCAAGATGTTTTAATCTTGCATTACTACCCAGAATCAAGGAGGAGGTAGAAAGGTTACTCCGATGTGGGTTCATCCGTATGTGCCAATATGCAGAATGGATATCTAACATTGTGCCGGTCATTAAGAAGAATGGACAACTACGTGTCTGCATAGATTTCAGAAACGTGAACTTGGTCACTCCGAAGGATGAGTATGCTATGCTAATGGCAGATATATTAGTGGATTCTGCTGCGAGTAACCAGTTTTTGAGCTTCATGGATGGTTATTCAGGATATAACCAGATATTCATAACTGAAGAGGATACACACAAAACGGCGTTCCGTTGCCCGGGGTCTATCGGCTTGTTTGAATAGGTGGTTATGCCATTTAGTTTGAAGAACGCTGGGGCCAACTTTCAACGGGCCATGAATCTCATCTTCCACGACCTTATCGGCAGCACTATGGAAGTCTACATAGACGCCTTGGTCATAAAATCTCCCATGTTCCTACAACACTTAGTTGATCTGGAACAAGCGTTTCTCCGAATGCGTCAGCACCACTTGAAGATCAACCCAGCTAAGTGTGCCTTTGGAGTTACGACTGGGAATTTCCTTGGATTTTTAGTACACCAGAGGGGGATTAAGATAGATCAGAATAAGGCCTAGGATATTCTACAAGCAAGACCGCCTCAGACGAAGAAAGAGCTACAAAGTTTCTTGGGGAAGATCAATTTTTTACGGCGTTTTTTGGCAAACGCTGCAGGTAAACAAAAGGTATTTTTTTCTTTGTTACAATTAAAGTTATCTCAAGAATTTATTTGGCAGCCTGAGCATCAGGTAGCGTTTGATCAAATAAAGGTAGCCCTATCACTTCCACCGGTGTTAGCTCCTCCGCATGACCAATCTCCCATGAAGTTATATATCTCAGCCGCAGAATGATCTATCGACAGTTTATTGGCTCAAGATGACCAGCAAGGAATAGAAAGAGCAGTGTACTGCCTTAGCCGAAATCTATCGGATATGGAGACTCGGTACACCCCTATTGAAAAGCTATGTTTATCTCTCCACTATGAATGCACAAAGCTGGAGCATTACTTGTTATTTAGGGAAGTACATATCTTATGTAAGGTAGATTTAATCAAACTCTTGTTGAATCGCCCTTTACTGAATGGGCGGCTTATGAAATGGGCAGTCAAATTACATGCTTTTTCTCTAACTTATATGCCACTGAGGGCTGTAAAAGGACAAGCTGTTGCAGATTTTTTAGTTGAACATCCTTCTCTGGAGATACCGCAAACGGATGGAGACAAGCCGCAGAGGTACGTTTCTTTAAAACCATGGGTTTTACAATTTGATGGCTCAAGTACCCAACAGAAGGCTGGTGTGGGTCTGGTTCTTGAATCTCCGAATAGACAGTAGGGTAAGGTCCACTTTGAGTTAAAGAAGGGGACAACTAATAATCGGGCAGAATATGATGCCCTTTTGTTAGGATTACGGATTCTGAAAGCACTGGAAGCTTGAGTAGTCAGAATTGTAGGAGATTCTCAAGTGGTTATCTGACAAGTAGTAGGAGATTATAAATGTGCTAACCCGCTGCTGTCGAGTAAGTTACAGGAGGCAAAAGGGCTTCTTCAGCATTTCCAGGAGGTCATTCTAGTTCATGTTCCCAGGACAGAAAATCAAAGTGCTAATGATTTAGCTCAACTAGCTTCAGGTTTTAGGAAAGCAGTGATGTGCCAACAGATAGCGAACATAGGGTATCAAGAAGATTAGCGACAAGAGATTGTTAATTATTTAAGAAACCCGACCGGACAAACGTCTCGAGATGTGAAACGAAAAGCCTTCAGCTTTACATTGGAAGGCAATGATTTGTTCCGGCAGAGTCATACCGGAATTCTTTTAAAGTGTCTCTCCAAAGAAGAAGCCTTACGGGCTATGGCAGAGGTACATGAAGGCTTATGTGGAGCACATCAAGCGGGCCCAAAGTTGAAATAGACGCTTCAACGTCATGGTTTCTTTTGGCCATCAATGACTACAATTGTAATGCTTGTGCGGTTGGCTGTAAAGCTTGCTAAAAACATGGCCCTTTATTGCACACTCCTTCCATGGAATTGCATCCGATCATTAAGCCATGGGCTTTCCGTGGATGGGCCCTAGACATCATCGGAAAGATTTATCCACCTTCAGCAAAAAGGCACACATTCATATTAGTGGCAACGGATTACTTCACCAAGTAGGTAGAGGCGCAACCATTGGCCAAAGTAACACAAACAGCAGTCATCAACTTTCTCCAGCAAAGCATTCTCTTCCGTTTTGGAATCCCAGAGACAATAACAACGGATCAAGGGACGGTGTTTACAGGGGATCAGGTACGTAATTTCCTAACACAGTTTAAAGTTAAGTTGCTCCACTCTTCTCCTTATTATGCACAGGCCAACGGATAAGCAGAGGCAACGAACAAAACCTTAATCGGCATGATCCGCAAGGCAGTAGAAGACAATCTAAGAAGATGGCATGAGACGTTGAAGGAAGTGTTATGGGCCCATCGGAATGCTGCTAAAACTGCAACTGGTTTTACTTCGTTTATACTAACTTATGAGCAGGATGCGGTGTTACCTGTTGAGATATCTTTGCAATCAGCCCGGATAGCATACCAGTATGGTCTAACGATTGAAGATTACCAAATAGCTTTGGCCCTAAGCTTAGACCAAGTTAAGATGGATCGCTGGGTTGACTTGGAGAATATAAAACAACACAAGGAGAAGGTAGCAAGGGCGTACAATCGGAAAGTCCATGAAAGAAGTTTTCAAGAAGGAGACATGGTGTGGAAGACTATTCTCCCCATTGCACCAAAAGATCCGAAGTACGGCAAGTGGTCCGCGGCCTGGGAAGGTCCATTCTTAGTAACGCAAGTTTTTTATGGAGGAGCTTACCACCTAATGATACCCAATGGAAAGGAAGCAGGTAAAGCAATTAACGGTAAGTTCTTGAAATGGTACTATCCAGCGTTTTGGGAGGGAACTAGCGAGTAAAAAATAAAAAAACAAAAACAAAAAAAAAGAGAAAAGATCTTCTTGACCAAAAAAGTTTGTCCTGATATATTGAACTGATCACACGAAGCCGACCAGATAGCCGTAAATGTCTTTACATAAGAAATTAGCTATTATCGGAAGGGGCGTGGGGAAATAGTATTGGTCGATAAGGAACAATCGCCAGCCGATTTGGATCTTCTGAGTCGGCGGACGCTTGACTGGACATCATGGCAGTTTCCGTTGGCTGCGGATCAGGAACTGGGAGCCCTTTTTCAGCCATCTCAGCCTCTGTTTCTGCTCCTCTTTCGGGAGGCAGGGCCACCTCGTCAGCGGACATCTCTTGAACGCATGTTTCGGCCGTCGAAGGGGCAGTTTCTTCAGTTTGAGTTCCGAAAGGGCCTGCTTCGTCGGCAGTCGAAGGATGTAGAGCCTTGTTCAGCTCAACCACAAAGCGGTCCCACCCGGACTTCATCTCATTAGTAGGGCGGTTGAGTTTAATAGTTCAGCTTCGAGCAGTTCCTCTTCCGCCTCCAGTATTAGCCGTTCGTCATTATGCTAAAAAGGGAGTCGTCAATGGTGTTGACTGTTTTCTGAAGCCCTTTCTCTGACTCAAGTCGCTGCTCCAAGGCCTTTTTCTCAGAGGCAAGTTCTTCCTGAAGTTCAAATATTTGACGTTCGAGCCGTTCAATTTTCCCTTTTCCTTCCACAATGTCAGCTCGCAGAAGCGTAAGATGACCCATGAATTCTCGGCAATCTTTTTCTGCAAATGCTGCATTTTCTCGATGCAGTTTTAGAAGCTCTAGCTGGTTGTGCGCTTTATCCCGACAGCGCTGCATGTTAAATAAGAAGCGACCAGTGAAGCGCATTTGCCCCAAGCACCTAATTGCCAAGTCCCAAAGTGTAGGGGGCATGTCGGGGTTAGCTGATTGAACAATCCGCAGAAGGACGCGACTCACATTTTCCAGAATAGACTTCTCAGTAGGCAAGGAAGCCCTGATGAGGCCATCAAGGAAGTCCAACGCCGAAGCCAACGTCAGCATTGGGAGGGGAGCAGTAGTTTCCCCAGTTCCCTGGCTGGGGGGAGGCACAGTTATTTCGATATCATTGGCCACTGGTTGTTTTTCAGGCCTTAGCAGAACAGAGGATGGACTTTTTGGAGTCGAAAGCTCAGCCGACGGAAAGGTTGCCGCTGGTAGGGAGGCCGACACGTTAGCCGCGGGAGAAGGAGCTGTAGCCTCCACCGACGGGGCATCTGTCATCAGATGAGCAGTTCTTTCAGCCACCCTTTAGGCTAAAGTACGGAGCGGAATACCTTCCTCCGAGTCAGAAGAAGTGTCGATGATAACGGGACGGCCTATCCCTTATTTGCGTTTCTGCAGAAAGGATTATACTGATAATTAGACAAAATTGAACATTAGAGGAACAGAGCAAGACAAGAATTGCCAGAAGCAAACCTTGGAAACAGGAGGAGTCAGTGTTTCATGTTTCCTCTTTGATCGACGGAGCAGGGACGGGACCTCGACCTCTTCTTCCTCCTCCTCTAGGACAGCAGGAGCATCAGCAGTAGTTTTTTGCACCAAGGGAGTATGTAAGGCCGACATTATTACAGAACTTATAGGGTGTTTTACTTATTTTCCTTTCTTAGCAGATGATGGTTTAGGCAAAAAGGTGGTCGGCCCTGGAATTCACAGAAGCCAGACGCCTATGGGGGTAGAGAATAGGGCCCCACTCAGTAGCCTCCACCATAAATTGAAGTTCAGAGAAGTATCCAATACCACCTGGAAGGATTTAAATTCAAAAGACCTCAGAATGGCTCGGTGCTTTCAGCTAAGGTTTGTACGTCTTCAACCGATAGCACCGGTTTTACGAAAAATGAGGAAACGTGCCCCGGGTCTGTGGGAATATCTTGTATCAGCCCAAATTGGTGGGAGAAGTAGTGGGGGTTGTACCTCTCACAAGAGGTCTTAGCACTCTGAGCTCCAGGCTTAGCCCCTAGGAGAATTTCCCGAGGGCACAAAATTCGGGCCCATAGAGTTTCTTGTGTGGCTTCGGGGCTGTCCGACAAGCTTTTCAACCAAAGGGGGCCTTCTTGGCAAGCAACATACGAAAAGAAGATAGTAACATGGAAGTCTCGACATTGGTAAAGATACGAGACGATGGTTTCGACAAAAATAGTGTTTATAGGGACCCGAAGCAGCCAATAGCCGGTCGCCCGCTCGGAAGAGTCCGTATGGGATCCTGTAAGCCGACTGACGCCAAAGTTAGGCAAATAACGTACAGCCAAAGTTGGGCAATCCAGAGTGGGCCCCCAAGGTTGGTCAGATATTCTCCAGTGGTAAGAGCAGCCATCAGCTGATTAATAGTGCGATAGACCAAGGTAAGGATCAAAGAGGCAAGGTCACAGCGCCTTTTGCTCCGTAAGAGAGTCGATACATAGTATCGGTACTCGTTGCTGACGCCGACAGAATAGGAGCAGATAACATACTTACACAGCTAAAGCCATAGGAAGGCCGCTTGTTTTTTGTTTGAAGGAGTATCCTCCACCCCTCGTTGAGCGTTGATAAAGTTACCATATGAAGATGAGGCATTGTCCAAATGAGCCTCAACGGCTGGTAAGTTTTCTTCGTCATGAAGCCTCGGAATCTCATCGCCTTCACATCGGAAGCCGAGGATAGTGCAGATGTCAAGAATGGTGGGGGAAAACATCCCGTGCAGAAAGATGAAGCTGTTTATCGCCGACGGCAAACAGATTACGGTTAAACACTATCTCGAAGTCGGTCATCATGATGGCGTCCGAAATTCCCCATTGCGCCCAGATGGCCCCAAATCGGGCGTAACAGTGGTCTCGCCATTCTCTGTAATTCTTGAGTTTGCGGGGCCAATGACGGAAAGAGGATGGAAGATTGGTGGTGGTAGAAGTATCCTGTTGCAAAGGGAAAGTGAAATCAGCAGGCAAAACAAACTGCAGGTGTTCAATGGTAACTTCTGCAGGCAAGAGACGTGGGCCCAAGGCAAATAGTTTGGCATCGGCTTGGACCGGGGAAAGAATGTTCTTATCGGTAGGGGTTTCCATTACAATGTTGTCTTTTTACCGAAAGGAAATTTATAGTTCGCAAGGAATTATGGCAAAAAGATAAAGGATCGATGAATCACTCAAGCAATAGAATTCTGAAGAAGATAGAAGTCGTAGGAGGTGAGGAGTTCCAATTGGGGACCACTGTTACTTATAAGGAGATTTGAAATTGAGGTCGTTCGCGGGTTCTAAGGCCGAGGCGTCACAACTATTCCACAACGTTTGGGACGTTTCGATTTTTGTCAGAAAAAAAACGGCTGCCATTAATTGTTGTACGATTCTCATCGTTTCGCTGATTCGCGTCTACTGAAACAACAGGACTTGGGGGCATGTGTTAACGTCAACTTTGCCGAGCCGACACAATGGTTACTTTGAGCCGATGCCGATTTGATAAATTGGGACGAGCCGATAAAGTCAACCTTTCAAGCAGCCAATAGTTATAGTCAACATCGGCACTACGAAGCCGATAAGAAGAAAAACAGATTCCTGATCTTTCGGCGCAAGAATTCTGCACGACCGTTGGGAGCATTCTTTGGCCGGAAGAAACTCCACGATCTGCTAGTGGCTCGTTTGCAGCAAGTATAAAATGGGAGCATTACCTAGAACCAAGGCACAATTAGACCATCAACCAGCAACATTCAATTTCAATTTCTTCTACTTCATCGTCATTTCCAGCTTTTTAGTCTAGAATCTCAATTCCTTATAGCTTTCTTACTGCTTTGTTATAGCTTTCCTTTACAGCTTTATTTCTAATTTTTCCTCACTACTTTCTGTTCTTCTTTACAATATTAGACTCTTTCTGTACTTTCCTTTAAGTAAGTTAATACAAGTATCATTCTGTTCTTCCAGAAAGGTCCTTCTGTTGAACATTTTCAGCTGACTTTCTTGAACCCATCTATAGTAAGTTCAAGGAACTCGATCCCTGATTCAAAAAAAATCTGATACCATTTTCTATTTCACCATAGCTGATCGTTTGTGTTTATCGGATATGAAGCCGATCCCCGTTTGCATCGGCTCCCTATTTTGACAACAACATTTATATAATGGGATTCTTCGATTTATTTCTCTTCTTAAATTAGTCTAACACTATATATCATTGTTTGCTCATGGGCAATGTTTATATTGAATGATTGTGAAACTTTGAAGTGGCCTAGTGCTTGAAAAATGGTCAATTTATAGGGGAGATTCTCTCAAAAAATTTTCAAAACCTTTTAAAGCCTTTAATATATAATTAATTTGCAGCTAATATATATCTATTTGCAATTAATATTATTAAAGTTGAATATATAATTGTTTAATTTAGTATTCCCTCAAAAAAACATTAATTTTTAGTGATGATATGGTTTAGGGCATATATATATATATATATATATATATATATATATATATATATATATATATTATTCATTTCATATATAATTGAATGTTTATATTTGTATTTTTTAAAATATTTAAAAATAAATGTTAAATTTTAAAAAATAAATATATTTTTTGAACTGTTATACCTAATCTCTTTAGACTTTATTAGTTCACATGTCTCACTTCTAATCTTTTTATTTAATAAAGATACTATAGTAACTTTTTTAACTTATTCGTAACTCTTTTTATTACAAAATAAAAGTATATTTATTGTATTCCCTATTCTATCTTTAAAATTTGTTCTTCCATTAAGCTCAATATTAATTAATTTTTAATTTTTAAACCAAGATTATAATTTCTAATAAACATAATTTAAATTTTTTAGAAGTCTACAAATATTAGACCATCATTGACTTTTATAAATTCTTCAATAAAAATAGAATGCTATACTAATTTGTGAAATTTTTGAATATGAATCATACGTAAAAACTTTGAAATACATAAATATTTATGTGATCATTGCTTTAAGATATTATACTTCTAAGTTTTATATAAAATTCTTTTTTTATTAGGGATACCATTTGTTCTTTTGCATTATTTTTATGATATTTTAGTAATT
This sequence comes from Voacanga thouarsii, assembly GCA_026120185.1. Classification (NCBI taxonomy): domain Eukaryota; kingdom Viridiplantae; phylum Streptophyta; class Magnoliopsida; order Gentianales; family Apocynaceae; genus Voacanga; species Voacanga thouarsii. The sequence goes on from JANUWF010000113.1 coordinate 30,241, forward strand.
TCGATTAAAAATTTTTAGATGAAAGATCGTAGTTGGATATATAGAATATATGTTCCAAGTATAAGGGGATTTTCTGAAAAATTCACTAATATTATTGAACGTTTTGTTGCATGGGTACTTGCACATACAAAATGATCAGGTACTGATCAAATTAGATGTTCTTATTCTACGTGTAAGAATAAGAAGTTTCAAGTTTCATATATGGTGAGGAGTCAGTTATATAGTATAGGATTTGTGAAAGGTTATTATAATTGGACTTGTCATGGCGAACCATTTATTCCAACTACACACCTGGCATTGTCATTTAATACTGGAAGCGATTAGTGGGCAGTGTGTAAATTTATTGTGTGTCATGTCGTGAATGCTCCATTAATTGACAACACTTACCAACAAGAGGTAGATGAAATAGTTGCCATCAGTATATTTGAGGTGTTTGAAGATATGGATCCATTGGTAGATGAATTTGGTGCAATCGAGATTGTAGACTTACGAGTTGATGAACAAAGTTTGAGTGAAGAAGAAGATGATTATGAGTACAATTGGGATACTGAAATTGATTTACATGAATATGAAACCGAAGATAAATTAGATGATTAAGTTATAACTTTAGGCGAGGCATTTTTTTTTTTTTTTTTGGTCATGTGTTCACTGTTATTGTTGATTATATTCTAATTAAATATGTATATGATATTTCAGAGACAACTTGAAATTCTAATCCTGGTGCACGGGTTCTAGTTATGGAGGGAGCACAATGGAGCTTTTGGTAGTAATCAACTACCCTCGGTATCTACACCATCATTATCTATAGTGCCACCCTCAATTTATCTATCACCATTTATACCGCCCTCATTTATACCATCATTATCTATTACTATTAAGATGATTCATTGGACAATAGATTATACATTACTCTATATGGTGACATGTAAGTACTCTTTGAATGTGATAACATAATTTATATTTCAATATTTATATATTACATATAATTATAAATTTAAATTATATGTCATAGTCTCATACACCAGTCAGTATGTGCCCGTGTCATCGCCTATGTATTTATGGAGCGATTTTCTAGACTATATTGCTCTATCCGAGATGTCCCACCTAATGTGTTATATATATGATTTGATAAATTTTGTGTAAGTAATTAAATATAAAGTATTATTTGTATTTATTTTAACGTTTAACTTTATCATATATTGTATTTATTTATATTAAACTTGATTTTTTATGATAAAAATCTCAAAGACACTTCAAATGGGACTCACAGCATGATGGACACATTCAGAGGGCATAGGAGTCCAAGTGTACCAAGCAGTTAACAGACACTCTATCCAATATCCGAAAGAGTGGAAAGAAGACAACTTCGATGGCTAAGACAATCTACGACTATCTTATATAGCATTGAAGGTCCAAAGGTTTTCTGGAGCGATGTAGATATACTAGAGAGAATCAAGGCAGTTCTCATGATGGCTTAGGCTAATCACACCTACTGGAGGCTTGATTTTATTTTCAAAGCACAAGGACAAGATCGTAAATTGATTTTTCAATTCATATATATGTCTAAATCAATATATTATTTTTCACTATGATTTCTATTAAGCTTTACATTTACATACAACACTATGAGTTGGGAGACGAGTTTTCTTACTCTAAAGTTTGAAGGTGGCATCATGAGGACCAGTAGCCAGGGCCTAAACAAGGTCAATTCGTAGACCTTATAGCCTAGTATACTTAGATTTGTTCTAAATATAAATTTAATCTATCCATATCAATCTTTTACATGCATTTGTTTTATATATATATATATATATATATATATATATATATATATTTAATGAATTACTTTCACAAGCTTCACAACAACACTCTACTAGCAGAGGAGCGACATAAGATGAGAGACATTTCCTTGTGTAGGTTACTAGAGGTTTAAGGAAGGGCCAAGTTTATGAATTAGGCATTAATTCTTCCTGCATCAGACTAAAGTACACTCAGAGTGGATATTACCATAGTTAGTCTTTGAGTTCACGAACTTGAATGGACATGTAGAAGAAGTTAGATGAGGTGGAGTTGAGAATGCAAGAGAAAGACCAGTATTTTGCTCGTTTGCAAATATTTATAGAGGGTATAGTTCAACATCTCGGATTATTACTAACACCACCAACATCAGCACTACCAGTACTGATGGTCATGATGATGACATTTGTAATGATTCTGGTGATAATGCATGCTCTTAACCAAATTGCTCATTTATTTTATTTTATTTTATTTTATTTTTGTTATGGATACCTTCAAACTATATTGTAATTTTCATACTTCAGATTTATATATTATATTTATATAATTTCATTTCACTACAAATACTTGAAATTTTTATATAATTTCATTTAATATTATATGCTTTTAATTGTGAAAAATATGATACCATACAAAAATTAGTAGGAAAAATTAAATTTTTTTAAAAAATAAAAAAGAATCAGCAACCAACTCGATCGCTAATATTGTATTAGCGACAAAGGTCGGTAAATAAACAAATTAGTGACCAAAAATATAAAATTGGTCCCAAATCAGTGATGGATCAATGACAACACTGAAGGTGATGCTAGAAACAAAGCATGCATACAGGAGAGAAAAATGGAGAAATAAATCATGAACATAGCATGGCCGTAGCATGGAATACATACATTTTGGAGCCTAAAAACTTGAAGGACAAGGTTGAAAAAATCCAAGCTCAAGAATAGCTTCTTTCTTCTCTGTGGATTGAAGCTTTAGTGCAGAGTGTCTCCTCCGGTGCAATTTTGCTTGGCTCTTCAGCTCTCAAAATATACCACTGCCTAATCACCTTGGTGAGCAGAGAAAATGGGAAGAAGAAATGCTACTCAGATGTCTCTCTCATTTTTCCTTCACCTCTCGGTTGGCATTTAAAGTATTTACATTCACGAACCAAACCCAGAAGCCAGAAAACCAAGAGACACACACGTCTTCTCAGTTGGCTTCCTTTGGTTTCAAAACCAAAAGCCAGAAGAAGAAAAGGCACGAGAAAGGGAGAAAAAAAATTTTTTAAATTTTTATTTTTTATTTTTCCACACAGAAAACCAAAAGTTATAAAACCAAAAATAATTTTTTTGACAAAAATAATATTCCCGAGATTTAATACCCGAATATTATTTACAAAATAAATTTTAGCTTCACTCTAAACTCTTTTGTACTGTGTCTGAAAAAATCATATGGTCCAGGCTATTGGGCTAAAATAATATTTATTATTTTTCTTGGACCCGAAAAGTCTAAAATAATAAACATTAATTATTTTCCTTGAAATTAAATAAATAACCCAATAAATAATTAATTAATCCAAATGAACTAAAAATAATTAAATTTTAATTATTTATTTCTTGGGATTTAAGTAAATAAATAACCCCATAAATAATTAAGTATTAATTATTTTTCTTCTAGTTTAAGTCCCGATTAATTTTCTAATTATTCAAACTGAACCTAGACCCTGAATAATTAATTAATCAATTAAACCAGATAATAAATTTCTCTTCATTTATTTTATTCCAATCTAATAATAAATTAGACTTCTCGAATAAAATAAAACTCTCTCAACTGAGAACATTTTCTCAATCCAAAAATTAATTAGAACTTACGGGCTATTCCGAGGACCAAAAAGACATATCGCCTTGGCTACTAAAATGACCAAAATACCCCTACTATATAAATAGATGTATTTTACATTTTATATATTTCCTAATATCACCATAAGGAACTATTGACTCCAAGGACAATACTGCATTAGCAAAGCCTTCGACTTACAGGTGAAATGATTAAAATACCCCTCTACACATCGCCGTACATTTAGAGAAGAAGAAGTGTACTAACACCCCTCTAAATGATATCTACCATCCTTAGGCTTCTAGTCCAATGATCCACGACTTCCTGGAGTGTTTTCGCTTTCTAAGGGAGCTACCCTAAAGTAAACATCCAAGTCATGTTTCCCAAGCTTGGATATTTAGATCATTCAGACAACTACAAGGAGCGATATGGTGTAGAAACTATCTTGTACAAGTCTGTCTTAACTAACTAGTCACACATACCCAACATACAAGTATATTGGCCCTCCTATAGAACCTTAACTATAGCATATCAAAGTATATGCTTCCATCTTCGCCAGACCACTAACTCATACTCAAGTCATAGAGTACTAGTCCACGCTGTAGTGGTAGTAGTCTAGGTTTTAACCATATAGTGCTTTTAGAAACCACTACTACAGGTCATGTTCTACGTATTCGAAATACGCTTATGTCATGAAGTGAGTGGACTACTCACTGGCTAAAGGTAAGTCATTCACCATTTGGAATTCATAACATAATAACCTAAACATGATGAGATTCCCATTCTCATCAATTGGTTAAGAACAAATGTTTATGTGTTTAAATAACCCATGATCCATACCTTACTGTGAAAGACCTCCATTCACATGGATCACTTATTTAAACACAATAGGTCTGTTCCAAACGAAAATGTGCACAAATAAAAAAAATAAATTCAAAAATAATTTCTAACAAATAAAATTTTTTATTAAAATATTCGATATTTACACCAGAAAACTAGTCTAAGAGAGCATGCATTCCAACAAACACATCAGCAATCACATCAATTTCAATTGCTAATTAGCGACTGACAAAACCATTAGTGACTAATTAGCGATCGACCAGATTTTTTCAAATATAATTATTTTTTATTATTTGTGACTACATTTGTAATAGAATATCATTCACTAATTACCGACCATGACTATTCTACGGTTACTAAAAATAGCGATCACTTCTATTCAATCGCTAATTGGCTATTTCCTAGTAGTGTTTTTTGGGAATTTTGATGGAAATCAAGTGTATACATGTTTAAATTTATTCCATGAAGATTTAGGATCATTTTGAGAAGTGTAGGTGGGTGTTTTATTTTAAAATTCAAAACCTATGCTTGTTGGAATTTTTGCAAAATAGCCTACACTAGAGTATGAGATTTTATGAAGGAATTTTCCTAAGTTTTCTATTTAAACATTTCATTGGTTTTGTTGGAAGATTTGATGAGTTTACTTGCTTTATGCCCTTATGTATTTTTTGACTCTTATTTGAGATATCTATGTTGATCCATGATTGAGTATACTTGATATCGAGATATGAATCTAGGTGTATGTTTTGTTGTCATAATTGTACTAGGATTTTGATTGAAATTGGGATACCTAATTAAGAACTCATTTAGGAGTTTGACACTTGTGTAATTGTTGTGATAGACGTGGTGGAACTTGGAGGCCAAAGACCAAACTACTAAGTTAGGAATATCAAACTTTACTTAGATCAAAGTAAGTCTTTGCATTCACGAAATCTATTTTGTACACATGACTCGATTTATTTGTGTTAATTTTGAAGAAAGCTGTGTAAGTCCTTACATTCATGAATCACTTTATACATAAGCCCTTGCATACATGAAAAGCTATGTACTTCATGAAAATACTTTATGCAAGAGTTTTTTTGAAAATGTTCCTAAAACTACTATGTATGATTTAAGAGCCATGCATTGAATTTTGTGAACTATTTATAACCATCAAACTATGAGATAATTGTCGGGCATATATATGTGAAAACCATAGCATGAATCATGAAATTATTGGCTCTATCTATCAGGGCTTCTTATATGGTGATTTGAGTATGAAAATGATATCCCTTCTACAAATTTTGGAAACTATGTGATCAACTTTACATATTTGAAATTTGGTAGATTGTATGATTTCAAAGTATTATCGGAATGAAAAGTGTATATATGTTTTGGAATTAGGAGCTAAACCTTGAAAATGTATTAAGCTATTCCTTGACGGAAAATAGTTGTGTTTGAGTCACCTTGAAATGTGAATGTGAATATGAAAGCATTGAGTACTCAATGGAGTTAGACTTCTAGTATGAGCTCATATTAGATTGAGGGCATCTTCCAGTAGATAGGCCATCTCCAAAATATTGCCACTTTCCAAATAGGGCGATAGTATTTGGACGATAAGTTTGTGCTAAACTAACAACGATGTTCCAAGAGGAGTTGACAGCCGAATATAGGACAACCAAATTGGTATAAGTGAGAGAAGGAGAAATATCTCACTTGATAGGTGGTACACTACCGATAGTTTAAGATTGTATGTGGTAGTGGCCACCTCGGTGCTCATTCACCACATATCTTGATGTAGGATTTCATGGCAAGGTATTATGATGAAGGATTTCATGATACAAAATTAACAATGTTCAGGGTTCAATATAAATGTATCATTTGTTCCTAAATTATCCTGATAGTATTTTCCCGATAATAACATATTTTTACACTTTGCTTTATGTGTATATGCACGATTCTTCTAGCTAGGATATTGTTTAAGGAAATGTACAATGTCATGATTTATCTACTTGTGACCATTCCAATCACATTATTTTTTACATGCATAATGAATTAATCCAAACTTAGACATGAGCACCCACAAGACTTGTTGAGATTTATTTCTGACATGTTTCTTTTAATCATGCTTTCAGAAAGATTTGAAACTTAGCAAGATTGGAGGACTTTAACTTGAGTTTCTTTTGTATTGTGTCGCTGTTATGGAAAAACTTATAGTACTTTTGACCTATGGATGTTTAATTTACTTTTGTTAGAGACATTTGTATAAGTTTGAAATTTTGAATAGACTCTTCTAGCTTTACTTTATCACACAAAGACTCGATTACATTTGAAGGTTTTAATCATTTGGGCATAAGAGAATATTTACTAGCCAATGGATATTGAGATAAGGTATGGCCGCAATTGATCAACATCCAATTGACGATTGGCTAAAATGAAAAATCTCAATCTTAAACTCCCAACCCCAAATTGATGGTTTCATGGTTTGACGGTCAATAGTTATTATGGTTGCAGTTGGCCAACCTCTGGTTTGGCAGTTTTTTTAATTTTTGTTGTCGGAAAGAAATTTGGGTCAAAATCGAAAGTCGGTTGATAATCAAAATAAGTAGTAAATGTCTCCGATTGAGACATTGCTTTTAACAACAACAACAACAACAACAACAACAACAACAACAACAACAACAACAATAATAACAATAATAATAATAATAATAATAATAATAATAATAATAATAATAATAATAATAATATATTATTATTATAAATTGAGAATTGAGAATTGAGAATTGAGAGAGTTGAAAGAGTTAAGAGAGTTGAAGGAGTTAAGGGAGTGGAGAGAAGTGTAAAAAGTTTGTGCGAATTGATAACATATTAATGAAGGATGAAAAACAAAATAATAATAATAATAATAATAAGAATAATAAATCACAATGGCCCATGATAACGAGCAATTGCATTGTCCATTTATTTTTTTATTTTTTATTTTTTATCATTAGACACGTGGCTTTAAAAAATGAAAAAAAAAATAATATACTAGCGGTTGGGACCCCCCCCCCCCTCCCCAACCTTAATTGAACCATTGATTATGGTTCAAACTGTGAACCGGGTCAATGGTTTTTCACCCGTTGACCTCTGTTTCGGTCCACAATTGAATCATGGAAAAAGAGAACCAGAGCCAAGCCTAATTGAGATTCTATTAGAGTAGGGGACGAGTATTTCAAATCTTTAGAATAAGATATTGAACCAAATTTCAAAAACTTAATTGTTTAGATATACGAAAATATATTTAACTATTTAGATATAAGAAAATATTTATTAAAAGTTCACCTAGTGTAGTGAAAACTAGAATAAATATTGATCCGTTATCGTGAGATTGAATCTTGATGAAGATTGAATTTTTACAAATTTGTTATAGTTAATTGATTTGTGTTAGCTATTAAATTGATTTTTTCTATTATGAAATTGATTTTCTTAATCTAGCATCAACATTCCCTGCAACTATTACCCTTTATATTCTTTGATATATTTTGACAATTCATACCATTCTAAATTATTATCAAGCTTTTACCATTCTGAATTATTGCCAATTAAAACTAATAGGGTAATACCACATGCTGCTTTATTCCAATTATTCCCACTTGATATTCTTTAACATTACTACGACTAGGTAGACATCCTTTCTGATTCTAATACTAAAATGCAATACTATTTTTTTTTTTTTTAGTAGTACTTGTTTTGAGAGAAGAAAGCAGAAACTTAAGGTTGGATGGACAAATTATATAAAATGATATATTGATGAATTTTAGAAAAATTTTGTAAAGAGGGGGTGACGGGTAAAATTTAAAGGATTTTTAAAAAATCATTTTATTAACATAAAAAAAATTTAAAATTTTAGAGGGTGGAGGGCAGGCATCAGGCTATTTGATTGAAGCATCTTAATGGTTTTACCTAATTACCTCTCAATGTCAATTTTTAATTCTTTGAATTTATCTAAAGTATCAAACTTATGAGCCATTAGGTGAACATATCCGAATCTTTGAGTAATCATCTGTAAAGGTAAGGAAATACTCATACCCATCTCTAGCTTAGGCATTTAGTGGTCCACATATGTCACAGTACACTAATTTTAGTGCTTGGCTCTATTTCCTTTCACAAGAAAAGATCCTTTGGTCATTTTACCTTTCAAATAAGACTCACAAATTTGAAATAGTTCCACCTTTAAATCACTTAAAAGACCTTTCTGTTAGCCCTAAAGGCATTCTCCTGTGTTTTGACTTATAACAAATATTGATGAGGACTAACTTGTGTGATCTATATATGATAGGACATGTTCGACCTCAATTCTTCCAATGGGTACAAATGACATTGCTAAGCAACTCTTGAGTAATGGAATCCAAGAATAGGTGATCAAGTATAAGACAAGCTTAAGGGATTATATAACAAGAAGCTCTTGAGAAGAATCATAGACTAAGAATCGTTTGTTAAGATATAGTGTGTAAATTCCTATGTCTCTATACCTTATGATTTAATTTATTTCTATCTTGAAACATACAAATAAAATAATTTCAAAGAGTAAGCTTTCAGATGTTTGGATTGAGTAGTTTAAATGGACTCTGCATCTAAAAGCTTCGTGCAAAATTGTACAACAGTGCCTAAATGTTTTTGCCTAAAAAATTGTCATTTTGGACTCATTTTTTAGATGCACCATCGTCCGATCCTTGAGTCCAAAACTCTGAAAAATCTAACAATGAGAAACTAGCCATTACTAGCCATTGCTGTCTTACTTTTTGCTTCTATAAAAACTTTCAAAACTCGATTTTGAAGTAAATTTTTGTGCTATCTTTCTCAGAAACACTCTTACACTTCAGATTACAAAAATCTCATTTTTCATTTGTGCTTCAAAAGTGAAATCAAATTGTTTAAAAGGTAAAAAGGTGTTGGTGCTCATCTGTTTGCATATCTACTCAAAAATTGTGAGTTATCCTTGTTTCATTCCTATAATCTTTTTTGTATATCAAGGTTGTGATGTAAAACCTATTTGGGGTGAGCCTTGATTTATAATTGTTGAGTGGTTTTGGGTAAAACCAATTGTGGTGATTCTCTTGTGTAATTGGTGTAGTCAAACACCATTGAGCTAATTAAGTTTTATAGTGATCCAGTTTAAGATCCTCAAGTGTGAGCTTAAAGTAGTAGATGTAGATCTTTGAGGATCGAACCACTGTAAATTTCTTGTTCATCTTCCTTACACTTATTTCTGAATGTTTATGACCTTCTCTACACAAAGTTTCAATCAATCCAAGAGATCTTTATAACTTTCACCAACCCATCTTTATTATTATATTGATTGCACATCACTTTGCACATCTCTTTAAGATTCTAGATATCTCTTTAAAGTTGCACGAATTTCTACTTCACATATCCCTCATACATGATGATTTGTATTTAAAACTAAAAGAGGATTTCAAAAATCAAATTTTGAAAAAATGTTTAAATTTACCAAAAACTTTATTCACCCCCTTCTAAGGTTTTTCAATTGGTATCAGAGCGCACTGGTCTGCACTTCTTTGGCTAAACAGCCATGTAGAAAAAATTCTTATGGCAAATATCTCCTCTTTTTTTCTAAATCGAGAGATTCTCGACAAATAGACCTCTCTTATTCACTGGAAGCAATTATACATTCTAGAAAAATCACATGAAAATCTATGTATGCTCAATTAATTTTGAACTGTGGAATTTGATTGAAAAATGACCATATGTTTCTTCTTAAAGTGTTGAAGGTCGAATGGTTCCCAAACAGCCAAAATGACATTAAATTTTCAAATTATGAACATTCTATATTGTGCCCTTGATGTCACTGAATATAACCGAGTAAGTGGTTGTGACTCAACTCACGAAATGTGGAGACTACTTAAGATCACCAATGAGGGGACAAATCAAGTAAAAGAATCAAAGTTGAGAATATTGGTTTGAGACTATGAATTGTTCAATAAGAAACCAAGTAAGAACATCACTACTATGTTCACTCGTTTCACAACATCATGAATGGTCTAAAGGCCTATGAAAAAATTTATTCTCTCGGAGAGTAAAATAAAAAATTACTTGATGCTCTGCCAAAAAGTTGGCAACCAAAAACCTTAGCCACAGAAGAATCAAAAGATCTAAATAGCTTATCTACTGAAGAGCCAATTGGCTATCTCTTGATCCATGAAATGAAACTTAAAAAGTTTCAAGAATATGATGATGATGATAACAAAGGCAAACGAGGAATTGTCTTAAAAATAGTTGATGGAAAGACTAATAGTGATCAATCTGAATGTGATGATGGCACTGATCTAAACACAGAGAAATTAGCCATGGTAGCCAGAATAGAAAAATATTCAGAAAGGGACATTTCAAAAAGGGTAAAAAGTTTGTGAAAAAGAAATGACAGACTTCCTCTTTCAAAAATCAATGTTTTGAATGGAAAAGCACGAAACATTTCATTGCTGATTATCTAGTGGCAAAAGAGAAGGAGGCCAAGCAGTTTAGAAAAACAAATAAGGATATAAAGTTGAAGAAAGAAAATGACTAATTGAAACTTGGGATCAAGCAGAGTCTGAAATTGAAGAAAGATACGATTCAAAAAATGAAAAGGCCAACATATGCTTTATGGCTATGGAGGATACGGTAAATCCTACATCTCTAGACATAACTACTGATATGCATGTTTCTGGTTATGAAAAGCATGATGATCCCAGTGAATTACTTTTTGATATGTTTCATGAACTAAAGAAATTATCTAGAAGAAACAAAGAATTGAAGATGAAAATTGATTCATTATTAAATGAGAATGTAAAATTGTTAAATGAAAAAGAAGTCTCACTTGAGACACATATGTGCTCGGACATTGAACAAAATGTTATCATCACGTCATTGCATCATAGGTCCTTAGAAAATAAATGCTTATGTGAAAAATTTGCTCTCTTGAAACTACGATCAGTAATTTTGATGATATGAAAAGTAGAGTCGCTGATCTTATCACATACATTGAAAAGTTTACTAACAGCAAAAACAATTTAGAAAAATTGCTTGGGGCACAACATACTATTGGAAATCGAAATGGTTTAGGATATAGACATGATATCAAAATAGAAAATCACAAACTTAGTTTTGTAATAGCTGCTTCATCACATGTGGCACATACTTATTACACATATTGTGAAAATTTTGGACACAATGCATCTAAGTGTCATACTAGGAAAAATGTGCAATTTGGCATAAAAACTGTTTGGATGGTAAAAAGAACCATTACTAACCCCTATGGACCCAAAAAAATATGGGTATAAAAAATCACTCTCCCATCTCATGTATAAGTACATTCATTGGACAAAATGAGCTTCACAAAGTGGTTCATGGATAATGGATGCTCAAGATACATGACTAGAAATGAAACCCTATTAGAAGATATTCAAGCTACAAATGATGGGTTCATTACCTTTGGAGACGAAAAGAAAGGAAAAATACTTAGCATAGGTAATAGTGGTAAAATATCTTCACCTATTATCAAACAAGTATTATTGATTGATGAGCTAAAATAAAATTTGCTCAACATTAGTCAATTATGTAGCAACGGTTGCAAAGTTATTTTTGAGAAAAAAATTTCTCTATTATGGATAGCTCTAGTAATAAAACAATTTTTGTTACTAACTGTGTTGGGAAATATGTATTTTATCTTGATGATCTTATGGCTCATGATATTAGATGTCTTTCCGTACATGATAATGATGGCTATCTTTAGCATAGAAGGTTAGACCATGTATCATTTGATTTTCTGAACAAATTGTCTTCAAAAGAGCTTATTAGAGGACTACTCAAAATGAAGTTTGATAAAGGCTGAATATATGATGCATATCAATTTGGAAAAAAAAATTAAAATCTCTTTTAAACTAAAGAAAATGATTTCTACATCAAAATCTCTCGAATTAGAATATATGGATTTGTTTGGACCAATGAGGACCACTAGCCTTGGTGGTAAAAGGTATGCTTATGTACTAGTATATGATTTCTCAAGATTTACTTGGACTTTATTTCTCAGACAAAAAGATGAGGCATTCTCTGAATTTTTTAGATTATTCAAACGTGTTCAAAATTCTCTTGGATGCAAATGATTTCAATTAGAAGTGACAATGGTAGGGAATTTTACAACCATGAGTTTACACATTTTTGTGATGAGAATGGTGTCTTTCACAACTTCTCAGCTGCTAAAACCCCTCAACAAAATGGTGTTCGTTGAAAGGAAAAATAGAACTTTGCAAGAAATGCCTAGATCCATGATTTGTGAAAACTCTATTTCAAAATAATTTTGGATTGAAGCTGTTAATATAGCCTGTTACAATGTTAACCAAGTTATGCTGAGACTTTTTCTAAGAAAAATACCCTTTGAGATTATGTTTTACAAAACTCCGTCAATTTCCTATTTTAAACTCTTTGGTTGCAAATGTTTTGTTCTTAATACTCGAGACAATCTTGAAAATTTTGATAGCAAATCTTATGAGGCTATATTTCTTGGATATTCTTCCAATAAAAAGGCAAATAGAGTGTACAATAAAAGAATTCTATGTGTGAAAGAATCACTACAAAAAAAGTGATTTGTTGTACCACCAGAGAAAGTGTGGCGAAATTGGCCAAACCTGTAGCAAATACGTTTTTGCCACTGAAACTTTACGGTTTTCAAGACGTGGGTATTACGATCATTACAAAAATTTTAGCACAGTTGTGTAGCCGTAGGGAATACCTTTTTCCATGGATTTACCATAGTTTTATAATCGTTGTAAATAAAGTGTAGTATTTGTTCATGAACTTTTGCCTTAGCTTTTCCCAACAGTTATTAATTGTGGGCAAAGATTTTAATTTTTTGCCACGGTTTTTCTAACATTTTACAACTGTGACGAATATTATATGTTACAATTAAATTTTCGTTATAAATAATCCTTTTTGTCATAGTTCTTTTCTAAATTGATATAACCGTGGGTAATGCCCATTTGCTATGATTCCCTTACTGTTGTAATTAATACTTTTTGCCACGATTTAAAACTTCCGTAGTGATTACTTTTTGCCATGATTTTGCCACGATTTTTGGACAAATTTCCAAATCTTTTACATTCCTAGTGAATGAACATTCAATTTAATATGATAATACTGATAACTTTTTTTTACATCCGCATTTTGACAAAAAATTTTCCCCTCTACTTTAACAAGATCATCGTCTACTATACATATAGAACTATGAAAGCCTCTAATATTAACAATCAACTATCATCCATTGAATGAACATTCAAAATTACATCGTCTATTAATAATAACTTAATATACATCAAAAAAACTAAATGGAGTCTGATAAGTATCATGAATCTAATAATTGATATTAGTTCAAAATAGTCCAAAACAAAACCACAATTCTAGCCATGACATCCATCAGAAGTCATAAAAACTCAATAAGGACAAAAAATAATGCCATATTTAAATGAATCTTCAACCACATTGATCTTCATTCCTCCTGCATTAAAAAAAAAAGATAAGATTACTTCTTAATAAAGCTACAAATCTAAACTTTTAAAGTCACTATAAATCTGGTCTCAGATATATGTAATCATCCACTTTAATATAAAATTCAAAATCATAAAGAATATAAACAGCTTTGCAAAAGCTAATCTGTATTGACATTCACATGTTAATGTAAGAAGATTGATTTAGCACTAGTTAAAGTATTCAACTATCAACGCCAAGACCTAAATTCTTTCGTTAGAGAAGTACTTCACTGTTCGACCAGAGAAAACAAGGGCAACATTGGCTTCTTCAACCAAAAAAAAAAATTAAATTAAACTTGATTGCAGTTCAATCCTAATGTTTATCAAAGAGAAAAAAGGTGTATCCTTTATCTTTTAGAAACAAAATCTAAGAAATAAGTTGCACCCACTATAAGGTGTATATTCTAGTAGCCAAGATGATTACTAGGCACATATAAGTACAGTAACACATGATATAGAGGATTGGAACATCTAAAACTAAATAATGATAAAGAAACAGAAAAGAACACTAGAATATAATACAAAAAAAAAAAGAACATTTGAAGCAAGTAGAAGTAGAAAAAAAGGGTCACCAAGGAATAACTTGCAGATGGAACTATGATCTTTTTGGATCACCCAAGCAAATCTAATTCCTTAAATAACATTAAATAAGACACAGTCCACATCTTCTTCAAACACCAAAAATAACAAACAAAAAGAAATATGTTCTATGCATACAAATTTTCAAATAAAATTTTATGTCATATAGTTTTTCACTGGGTGTTGCTTAACTGAACAAATTTCATGACTCAAGAACCTCCAATCCTAATTTTAGCTTTTCTAAAAGACATAAAAAAAAAAAAAAAAGACTAGGCTACTGACAGCTTCAATTTTGATGTTTCTTCCAGCAAATTTTTGGATTCAACAGGTCAACTGGAGAAACAGCTCTTACTACTATCCTTTGCTTTCTTTCATTGTTATACTCATGTGGTGTAACACTAACACGAAAAAGATGAGGAGCCCATAGCTTCCTTCAATTTCATTTGATAAACACTTTCCCCTTCCTACCATAGATAAAACTTGGTTCAAGATAAAAAAAAATGATTATGACTAATAGTAACAGTCCATGAGGATTTAAGGAAACTAGTGGATGAACTCTTCGGGTCATAGCCATTCGTGCTGCAGGTGACATATTAATCCACCAAAATGTTAAAAACTTCAGCAAAAACCATGAATTTACATAACTTATCTTACATGTGACTGCATAAATTCCTCAATATTCTAATTATAAGAATTGCTTTCTACAAATGAGTATTTTACCACCCAACAGTAATCAAATTTTACAATGATTCTGTAAACTGCGTAGAATAAACAATTCTAAAAAGTGGAAAGAATCCTTACTTTCCACCTTGTTCATGTACAATTTGGTGAGCTAGTTTGGTAACAATTTCTTGCTTTGGTTTCAAAAGGATGCGAGACCCATCACTTTTTACTTTTGTCTTGACATTTGCTTTCTCCTTGTCCTTCAATAAAATGCTAATTTCTTTAGTTTTCACTACTGCCTTGTATTATCTTCCAGTGTTGGAGATATTGCCTCGCACTTTGTCACGATCAAGTACCTAAAACAACTAGACAGTGCAATCACATCTAGTACAAGCCTTCAGATAAAACAAAGAACTATTTCATATTGTCCATCTGGATTATCGTACTCACTCTTCATTTTTAGTTGGGATATCATTGAGAGTGTAATCAAGAACACAAATAAGGCCCAAATTTTGAACATTCCCGAATATAACTTCAAATGACAAGCTGGATTGCAGAATTGCCTTGAGCTTCATTTTCCCATTGCTAGCAGTGAACCTGCCAGCAAACAACATTTTCAACAAAATTGCTTCATGTTCATCCAAAAACCTTGCTACACTGATGAGAAAAATTTGACCTTGTCTACATCAAATTAGATGCATAAATCCAAGACACTACACAAAACTACAGTAGGGTCTATGCAACTACAGAAATTAAATAAAACTCTAGTTGTACGAGCATTGGATTATAAATTTAAAAAAAAAAGCCCCTTTGAATTTGGCATCACAAAGCATACAGTGGCAATTATGATGATAAACAAGCATCTAAAATTGCCTCAGGTAGTTGACTGCCAAAAGAATTAGTGAAAAGCTAAAAGAAATCATCCTCATTGAGCAAAAATTCAACTTGTGTCATATCTACTGAAATCTCTTATAAACTTCAATAGATTTACCTCATTCTCCAAGAAAACAAACAGATCCAAGCTTTAAAACTAAACTAAAAAGGAACAACCAAAAAAAAGAAGCAAGTAGTGATTTTGAAAAAAGACTCACATATATCTGTTGCCTATGGGCTTGAGTTCCAGAACTTGAACTACCAATTGCTGAAGACCAAAAAAAGATTCCGGTGACGAATTCGCTAAAATTATCGAAATGGCATTTGGGCTCACCATTTTCATCATTTTATTCAAATCAAGGCCGAAGATGTGCAGATAAATTATGAACCTAAACCCTTCTACTCACTCTAGCTATGGATTCAGTGCCTAAACCTTTTCCCTTTGACCCTTCTATGGGAAGCCAGAGAGAGATTTTGGAGAAAAGAGGGAAAGCAAAGAAGGATGGTGAAGAGTCCGTATGCGGATGAATGGGTTCTTGTATTGCTGGAGTATTGCGCCAATTGGTTCTAGAGATTCAAAAAATTTACACATTTTGTTTCTATGGCGGGAATTTTACTGATTTTCGTAACAATTTATTTCCAAATTTTGGAGGTAATAAAATTTTGCTTAATATGCCAAATTATTGGAGCCAAATTTTTCTTGAATATGATTTACCCAATTTGCCCCTACCCAATAATGTATTGCAATTTTCTTTACAATTGGAATAGGAATATTGTTTGTTTTTTCAATGCGTGTCAAGAATTCAATCTGCAACTTCATAAAAATACAAATTTGCTTTGATTTTCTTGATTTATTTTTGACGTAATGTCTTTATAGAAGAAGAAAGGAGACTTTTTTTTTTATAAAAAAAGTCGGGATAATTAAAAAAATATTTATCATCCAATGGTATTGCTAAGATTTTATGTTAAACCCAAGTAGCCACCACTACCAAATAATATCAATAATAAAGCTAATAAATATTGAACTTTGGTTTTTTTTTTTAAGTATATTTTTATGTATATCAATAATAAACCCAATTAGCCACCACCACCACCAAAATTTCAGCTTCTGGCGCCTTAAGTTTTTGTAGCTCAAAAATTTTTTTTTTTAAATTATAATAACTATTATGGTAGTTTAATCATGTCAATATAGACAATACAATATCAAAGAATAAAAAGTATTCCAACACATTTTAGAAAATGTCATAATATGATTTTAAAAGGATATTAAATTTCACATTGCTAGTAAATTAAACAAAACAACATAATTTTGCTAGAGTTTATTATGACACATTCAGCTAAATGTCACAAAATTGTACTTCTATTGACATCTTCAAAAAACTGTAGTAATAAATATGTCACAATAAGCTTTATTTCTAGTAATGATATATTAATATAGCATATGAATATATAATAATATATATACACTAAATATATATTGACATATCAAATTAACAATTCAACCGTTAGATTTGTTAAAATTACTAAAAAAAGTATTATGGCAAAATTTGAAGGTAAATGGATATATTTTGGTACATAATCTAGTATAATATCTAAAAAAATATCCAAAACCTAACGCATTTACAAAGATAGTCATATCAAATTATCGATCCAATCATTGGATTTGTTAAAATTACTAAGAAAAGTGTTATGACAAAATTTGAATGTAATCAAATATATTTTGATAAATAATCTAGTATAACATCTAAAAAAATATCCAAAACCTAACGCATTTACAAAGATAGGCATATTAAATTAGCGATCCAATCGTTAGATTTGTTAAAATTAAAAAGAAGAGTGTTATAACAAAATTTAAAGGTAATCGAATATAT
Organism: Voacanga thouarsii; assembly: GCA_026120185.1. Lineage (NCBI taxonomy): Eukaryota > Viridiplantae > Streptophyta > Magnoliopsida > Gentianales > Apocynaceae > Voacanga > Voacanga thouarsii. The sequence continues at coordinate 48,224 of JANUWF010000113.1, forward strand.
TTTGGTACATAATTTAGCATAATATCTTAGAAACTATCCAAAACCTAATGCATTTATAAAGATAGACGTATCAAATTAACGATCCAACAGTTAGATTTGTTAAAATTTAAAAAAGAATGTTATGACAAAATTTAAAGGAAATCAGATTATTTTAGCACATAATCTAGTATAATATCTAAAAAAATATCTAAAACCTAACATATTTACAAATATAGGCATATCAAATTAACGATCCAACCGTTAGATTTATTAAAATTACTAACAAAAATATTATGACAAAATTTAAAAGTAATCGAATATATTTTGATACATAATCTAGCATAATATCTAGAAAAATATCCAAAACCTAATGCATTTACAAAGATAGGCATATCAAATTAACGATTCAACCGTTAAATTTGTTAAAATTATTAAGAAAAGTGTTATGGAAAAATTTAAAGGTAATCGGATATATTTTGATACATAATCAAACTAATATCTTAAAAAATATCCAAAACCTAACGCATTTACAAAGATAGGCGTATCAAATTATGATCCAACCGTTAGATTTGTTAAAACTCCTAAGAAAAATATTATCACAAAATTTTAAGGTAATCGAATATATTTTAGTACATAATCTAGTATAATATCTAGAAAAATATCTAAAACCTAACGCATTTACAAATATAGGCATATCAAATTAACGATCTGACTTTAGATTTGTTAAAATTATTCAGAAAAGTGTTATGACAAGACTTAAAAGTGATCATGTGTATTTTGACATATTATCTAGCATAATATCTAGAAAAATATCCAAAACCTAATGCATTTATAAATATAGGCGTATTAAATTAACGATCCAATAGTTAGATTTGTTAAAATTGTTAAGAAAAGTGTTATGACAAAATTTTGAAAATAATTGGATATATTTAGAAAAATATCTAAAACCTAATGCATTTATAAAGATAAGCATATGAAAGTAATGACACAATCATTATATTTGTTAAAATTACTAAGAAAAGAATTATGACAAAATTTGAAGGTAATCAGATATATTTTGGCGCATAATCTAGCAAATATCTAGAAAGATATAAAAAAAAAACTAGGTAATTAGTCTTAAAAAATTATATAAAAATTAATAAAATAGTAATATCAAGATTTGAACACAGAAATACGTACTTGAATATAAACAATTACCTTAACCATAGTATCTAATGAAAGCTTCTATTTTATGTTGATATTTTTTAATTTTGATAAAATAAGAAAAAAATATACTTTTTCCACAGTTTAGTAAAACTATGGGTAATAAAATTTCTTTACCCACAATTTCAAGTCTCTGTGGCAAAAAATTATTTTTACCTAAACAATTTTTAAATCTGTAATAAAAAAGAATCTTTACCTACAGAAACGTAACCGTGACAAAATAAAGTGTTACCGAAAATATTTATATGCCACGGAATTCAAAACTGTGGTAAAAACCAAAGTTTTGCCACAGATTTTGCTATGTTACAAATAAAAGCGTGGCCAAAAGCCACTTTTTTTGTAGTGAATCTGTACATGCTGTCTTTGATGAATCTAATATATATATATATATATCAAGAAAAGATGATGATGATGTAGGGATTTAAAAAAAAAAGGCAGTGAACAGCACAAAACTCCATTGCTTGACATTCATGCCAAAGAAGAAGAATTAGAAGAACAACAAGCTGAACAAAGTAAGTAAGAAACTGAAGAGCACACTGATCAAGAGCTACCAAAAGATTGGAAATACAAAACTAGTTATCCAAAAGAACAAATCATTGGTGATCCTAACTATGGAGTCAAAACTAAATGGTACTTTGTTGATAATTTTGCCCTACTCTCTAATACTAAACCTAATTGTATTGATGCAGCTTTACATGATAAATTTTGGATTATGGCTATGTAAGAAGAGCTGAATCAATTTGAAAGGAATCAAGTTTGGAAGCTTGTCCCTAGGCCACTTGATCACCCCATAATTGGCATCAAATGGGTATTTAGAAACAAACTTGATGAGCATGGTAGCGTTATCAGAAACAAAAATAGATTAGTTGCCCAATGATTCAATCAAGAAGAGAGCATTGATTTTGATGAAACCTTTGCCCCCATTGCTCGATTAGGTCAATAAAAATGTTGCTTGCATTCGCTTCTTTTAAAGGTTTTATACTCTACCAAATGGATGTCAAGAGGGCTTTCTTAAATAGTTTTATTGAAGAAAAAATATATGTAGAACAACCTCCTGGTTTCACTCATGAACGTTTTCCAAACCATGTTTTCAAACTCTTAAAAGCCCTGTATAGTTTAAAACAAGCTCCAAGAGCATAGTATGAAAGACTAAGTGGTTTTCTTCTTTCAAGAGGATTTCCAAGAGGCTTAGTGGATACCACACTATTTATCAAGCCTGAAAAATCTGATAATATATTAATTGCACAAATATATATTGATGATATTACCTTTGGGGCTACTAATAATTCTTTATGTAAGAAATTTACCAAGATGATGTAGGAAAATTTTGAAATGAGCATGATGAAAGAACTTAACTTCTTTCTCGGTCTTCAAATCAAATAAACCAAAGATGAAATCTTCTTAAATCAAGCAAAGTATGCTAGGGAACTGCTTAAAAGGTTTGATATAAATGAAGCCAAAGAAATCAGTACACCTATAAGCACATCACTAAAGCTTGACAAGGATGAAAATGGTAAGAAAGTGGATGAATCGAAATACAGATGAATGATTAGAAGTCTGTTATATCTTACTGCTAGCCGACTAGACATTATGTTCTTGGTCTACATTTGTGCAAGATTTCAATCATGTCTAAAAGAATCTCACTTATGTGCTGTGAAACGTATCCTTAGATACTTGGTTGGGACATACGATTATGGATTATGGTATCCTCGAACTAACTTATTTGATCTTATAGGCTACACTGATACAGATTATGCAGACTGTAAAGTTGAACGAAAAAGTGCTAATGGGCATTGTCGATTTCTTAGACATTCTCTAGTGTTATAGCATAGCAAGAAACAAGTTTGTATATCATTATCCACAACTGAGGCTAAATACATCGCAGCATGGAACTGTTGTGCGCAACTCTTGTGGATGAAAAATATGTTACTCGATTTTAGTCTTAATTTTGATTGCATACCTATACTATGTGATAATATGAATGCAATTAATCTGACCAAAAATCCAGTTCAGTATTCTAGGACTAAGCATATTAAGGTTAAGCATCATTTTATTAGAAATTATGTGCTTAAATGTGATTTTTGTGTAGAATATATCCCTACTAATGATCAGCTTGCATATATATTCACAAAACCCTAGTTGAAGGTAGATTCTTCTTTTTGAGAAGAGGTTTGGGCATCACAAAAATCATGTGACTAAAGTTTTTTTGGGAAGGAATAACTGTCTATTTTTCATAGGTTTCTGAAGAAATATAATTTCAGAGAGAGACTTTAGATGCAGCACTTCGAAGAGTAAATTCAAAATTCACCTTCCAAAACTCTCATTAAAAAGAATTCCTTTTTAAATCGGATGAAAATTTTGGATTAAGTCTCAATCCAAAATGAAAACAATCTGATGTTTCGTATGATTTTCAAAAAATAACTGCTTTCAGAATACTCTTTTTGAAATTCAAAATACCAGCACTCTTTCAAGATAGCTTTTGAAATCTCTGATGAAAAGTTACTTTCTAATGTACTTAATTGTATTTATCTTCACAACTTCCTAGGAAACCACAAAAAGCTTTTCTCTCTCTTTTCTCTTGGATTCTGAAATCGACAGTAAGCTCTATTTTTTCAAAATTTCTCCGTTTTCTCTCTGAAAAGCCAAAAGCCCAAGCCTCTACCTTCTGATCACAATGGTTAAATCTCCAAAATTGACCAAACCAAAATCAAAGAAAGCCCAGAAAAACACAACCACAATGAAAAGGAAATTGGTTGTTGAGACAAAATCAACTGCAAAAGAGAAAGGGAAGGAAGTCATTCCCGAACTCCCTGCTTCTTAGACCAAGTCTTCAAAACCAACTCTGGAATAGGAAAGTTCTGAGACCTAGGTACTCCATTTTCTTGACTCTAAAAGTGAATCCGACTTTAATGATTGAGTTTTAAGAAACCAAACTATGATTGTTGGTTACGGCATTAATTTAGAGTCTTTTCTAAATTTTGCAAATATTTTGAATATGCTTGAGTTTTTCAGGTGGAGAGCCCTATTATCTATTGATGAAAAATTATACACTACTCTCGTATGGAAATTTTATACAAATCTGAGAAAGGCCTGATTAAGAGGGGGTTTTAAGGTTTGGTGGTACACCTCGAGAATTAAAGAAAAGAATCTTGAGTTTGATCATCGCTTATTGAACAAAATATGGGGTGTTAGTGATGAAGGTATTCAATTTTTTGAATTGAACAAGTTCCCAGAGGGAACTGATCTATTTGATTTAGGAACATTTGAAAGAACATTTACTGGTGGGAGAAGCTTTAAGAATTCAAGCGAAAGGAACACTAAATGGTTAAATGGGCCTAGTAGAATTCTGCAACACATGATTTCAACTATGGTGGTACCAAGTTTTGGTCACAAAACTTCTATCAACATTATGCAAATGGTAATAATATTAGCGCTATTCGAGAATAGTCCAACAAGCTTTGGATTTCTTGCTGAGAAATTGATGATGCAAACAAGAAACACCTCAAGCAAAGCCCTACCCTATGAAAATTTGTTAACCAAAGTGTTCAAACATTTCAGTGTTGATATGAGTTCGATCATCCCTACTCCTTCAAAGATGAATGTTTACAGCTTTGAGTCTTTTGAGAAAATGAGATATGTGCAAATGAATAATGAGTGGAAACTGCTCAGAGGTGTTTCTGACAATGAAAAAGAAAGACTGTTAAAGGTTAAGGTCGAAGGTAAGACTGCTCAACCTGTAGAAACAAAAAGAAAGGCTAAGATGGAAGCTCAATAGGAGTCGTCTAGCAAGGGAAAATAGAAAATTAATGATACTGGCATCAATCAGAGCATTCTGGAAACCATAAACTTATTGGTTGTTAAGGTAGACAATTTCAGCTCAAAAATCCAGAATTTTAGGAAAAGGTTAACTATTGTGGAAGAGAAAGATCAAAAGGCTAAAAACATTCCTAATAAACTAGCACCATCTTGAGAACAAGTGATTGAAGAACAAACTGTCCAAAAGGAAGAAAATGACAATGAACAAGATGCTGAGGAGGAAAATGAGAGGGAGGATGAAGGAATGAAAGAAACCCAGATTGAAGAGGAACTGAAAGATAAAGACCTTAATCAATAGCAGACAATTGAGGATGATAAACAAGCAAGGTAGACCCCGTGTGTAAGGAAGAATTAGCACCACCTGCCCCTACTGCAGTACCTACTCCCAAACCAGTCTTAGCTGGCAACTCATCTGGTAAATGGTAAAAACATGTGGTAGTAAAAAAAAAAGGTCTAGCTGCATTGTTGGACAGCATTCAAAAAGGGGTGTCGGGACTAAGTCTTCAACAATCCACATTTCCTGATTGACCGCTTCTGTGTGTTGCTTACAGATTTCTTATGCTTGAACAACTTTTATTGCTTTCCCATTGACAAACAATTTTATAATTTCCGCATTAGTACTTGAACAATTTATTTCTACACTTATCTTTTGCTATATATATCTACTCTCTTGATCGTGGGTTGTCCTAGGCATTTTTTTTCTTCACCTCTATTTGACTTCTTTATTCTATCTTTCTTACATTTTGATTGATGACAAAGGGAGAGAAAATATATTGTTGGGAGATTATGAATTGATGATGTGGTTATGGAGATTGTGTTATGGATTGAGAGGTGCTTGTATGTGGAAACTAAAAATTTCTTACAAAGCTTGTGATTCTGTGAAATACATTGTTGGGATTTGGGTTGATCAAACAATATGATGTGCAAATTTTTTTTGCTATCATGATATCTCTTTCACTGGTTTTTGTCCTTATAAATATGGATTGTGAATTATGAATATATTGTGGATGTATGTTGGTTTATAAGAATTATGATTTAAAATTTATGGATTATGATTGTAACTGCTCATGAGGATGATAAATTCATATGGCTTAAGGTGAATTATGATTGTTTATGGTTATGGTTTGAAAATGCTATCTGTGAAGAATTGGGTGACTTAATGGAGACTTGGTGAAGACTATGTTGAGTCGTTATTGTCATGGAATAAGGAGTTTGAAGTGTCGATATTGAGTTTATTATGTATTTTGACTGATAGATATTTGATTGAATGATTTGTTTTGAATATGGTTGCGATGTGTATTTTGTAAAATGTTTGTTTGGATGTTGAGGTTATTCAAGTGAATATCTATGAAATCTGTCTTACCTCTCTTTGGCTGTTATAAAAAATTCTCATGCTGAATTTTGTTGAGAGAAATAAGTTCAAACAAACTCCAAAAAAACCATTAATCTATGTTCTTGATTTTTTTTTACTCAGCACATACACATGGGGAGTTTTGGACTCACATTTCTTCAATCCAAAAGACCAGTCCAAAAATGAGTTTTTAAAAGGCTAATTTTATCCTATTTTGAATGCATGTTTTAAAAGTCCAAAACCTTACGTCTAAAAATGACCTTTGGAAAGATTAGCTTCTACGACATTTTACCCTATTTTGGAAGCACATTTTGGAAGTCCAAAATTTTAGAATCTAGTCTTACTCTCAAAACGGACTTCATGGCTCTCTATCTTATGTTCATATATGCACATACTAAGAGGGAGCATTACATTTTATAATTTATCTTCTATACCTCTTTGTGTACATATCTACACATTTTTTTGTGACTACCATTTACGGTTATTCTCTTATGGAATAGTCCTTGGATGGAAGGAAGAAGAATAAGGAAGTAGGTTGAGCCATAGTCTCATTAAGCTATGTTTATGAGTATATATACTTAAATTTTCTTATCTTAATCTCATAAGTACTCTTTGAGTCCTATAATGAGAGAATGCTTTTCTGTTAAAAATATTTTTGTTTCTCTCGATCTAACATGTTCATATTATACATATCATTGTTCTTATATCACAATCCCATCAAGTTTGTCATCACTTAAAAATGGGGAGATTGTTAACTCTAAGGGCATTCTCCTATGTTTTAACTTGTGACAAACATTGATGAGGACTAATTTATGTGACTTATATATGATAGGAAATGTTCGACCTCAATTCTTTCAAGGCATACAAATGAGATTACTAAACAACTCTTGAGTAATGGAATCCAAGAATGAGTGATCAAGTATAAGACAAGTTTAAAAGATTGCATACCAAGAAGTTCTTGAGAAGAATCATAGATTTGGAATCGTTTGTTAAAATATAATGTGTAAATTCCTATGTTTCTTTATCTTATGATTTAATTTATTTCTACTTTGAAGTACATAAATAAATTGATTTCAAAGAGTAAGCTTTCTGATGTTTAGATTGAGTAGTTTGGATAGACTCTGCATCTAAAAGCTCCATCCAAAACTTTGAAATAGTGTCTAAATATTTTTACCTAAAAAAGTGTCATTCTGGACTCACTTTTTGGATGCACCATCGTCTGATCCTTGAGTCCAAAACTCTGAAAAATCTGACAGTGAAAAACTAGCCGTTGCTGTCTTAATTTTTGCTTCTATAAAAGCTTTCAAAACTCGATTTTGAAGTAGATTTTTGTGCTTTCTTTCTTAGAAATACTCTTACACTTTAGATTACAAAAATCTCTCTTTTTATTTGTAATTCAAAAGTGAAATTAAATTGTTCAAAAGGTAAAAAGATATTGGTGCTCATCTGATGCATATCTACTCAAAAATTGTGAGTTGTCTCTATTTCATTCCTATAATCTTTTTTGTATATCAAGGTTGTAGTGAAAACCCCATTTGGAGTGAGCCTTAATTTGTAGTTGGTTTGAGAGGTTTTGGGTAAAACCAATTGTAGTGATCCTCTTGTGTAATTGGTGTAGTCAAACACCATTGAGCTAATTGAGTTTTATAGTGATCCGCTTTAAAATCCTTAAGTGTGAGTTTAAGGTAGTAGATGTAGATTTTTGAGGATCGAACCACTATAAATCTCTTGTTCATCTTCCTTGCACTTATTTCTGAATGTTTGTGAACTTCTCTACACAAAGTTTCAATTAATCCAAGAGATCTTTATGACTTTCACCAACCCATCTTTATTATTGTATTGATTGCACATCATTTTGCACATCTTTTTAAGATCCTAGATATCTCTTTAAAGCTGCACGAATTTCTACTTCACATATCTCTCATACATCACGATTTGTATTTAAAACTAAAAGAGGATTTCGAAAATTAAATTTTGAAAAAGTGTTTAAATTTGTCAAAAACCTTATTAACCCCTCTAAGGTTTTTCACTTTCTTTATAAGTCTTTGAATCTTCTTAAAATTAATATGACCAAATCTTAAATGCCACAAGAGAGTGTCCTTAGTAAGAGACAACTTAATGTGTTTATTAGATTCAATATGATATAGTATTGGTATGTTTTAAAATATACAGATTAGTATTTAGATATTCTCGACATATCAAAGTATTATTTAAAAAATCTTTACTAAAAATTTATAAACTTTACAAAATATTCTTGTTTGAATAACAAAGCAACCGAAATCAAATTTCAATAAATATCAGGAATATAATAACAATTTTTCAAAATCAAATATTTATTGTTAAAATAAAGATAAATATCTCTAATAGCTTTAGCAAATTTCACTGATTCAATGCCAACTCTTAGAATATGTTCTCCTTCATTGAGATATCTTGTTACTTGGAACCCTTACAATAAATTGCAAATATAATTAATGGCTCTAATTCTACTACCAAGTTTTTATCGAATCAACTACTAAATAAGTTTCAATGTATGATAACTCACTAATACCATGCTTGCATTTGGCTAAGCAGTTTGGGCACTACTATTTCCAATGTCCTTTTTGCTTACAGTAAAAATATTTTCCTTTGAGCTTTTCATTTACAGTTGCTTTCTTAGCCTGTTGTTTAAGCCCTTTTTTATTATTTTACTTCATCTTATTTCTTCCTTTACCCTTAGATTTGGAAGAGGAATAACCGACATGAGCCATAATAAGAGCGTTGACACTTTCTAATTTTAGAGTAACCTCAATGCTCTCAAACTCCTTCATTAGCTCAATAAGAGACATTTCTATCTTATTCATGTTATAATTAACTTTGAATTGTAAAAATATCTCAAAAAGAGTTTCCAAAGCCATATCAAATTAAGTTTTGTGTTTAATTTTTCTCCCTAAAACCTCTACTATGTTAAATTAAGTGATCAATTCTAACATATGATTCCTCTACTAGGTTTCATACATATATTCATTATACATCTAATTACTAATTGACGGGTCTGACATCCTTTGTACTCAAACATTTACTAGAGGCTTTTCATAATTTTTGAAGTAGTTGTCACATTTTCATATTTCTACTGCAACACATTTGAAATAGATCCCAAAATGTAACGGCAAGCCATCTCATCAAAATTCAACCACTTCTCATGAGCCTCTTTTTGCTAGAGTTAAGGGAATATAATTCAATTAACACATATTTAAGTTTTTCAATAGTGAGAACGAATATAAGGTTTCATTTCTAACAAATAAAATTCTTTTCAAACTATATATATATATATATATATATATATATATATATATATATTGTTAAGATAAGGGTTAAAATGTTGGAGGTTATTTTTTCTAAAATAAAATAAAATATATGTCCCAATATCATACTATAATGTATAATCAATATAAGACAATATAGCATAATGCATAATCAATATGATAAAATCTTAAGTAGTCATAAAACTATTATCTAACTACGATAACCTAAAACTCCCAAAGTACCATATACCTTTATAAGAGATAACAATATAACTTACAGTTAGGTCGGGATTCTCTTACTAAAATTAATATATCTTACATTTAAATACAATATTAATTTTAGTGTGTTTATATTTTGGCTGTCATAAACATTATTTAGATATTTTATAGGAAGTACTTATCATATCTATGATTTAAGTGTATAATCATAGATTGATATTTTTGAAGTTTCCTACCCAAACATATCGCCTATAGGGTAATTGTAAATAGATTAAATTTATAAAAATAACATCAAAATTTGGATCTAATCTAGTAACTAATATAGCATAGCTTTATAACTTTAAGGAGACTATTTGAAATAACACGAAGTAAACACTAATTTTTACTAATGAGATAATAGGGCAGGTATACGGTTGAAAATAACCATACACACTTATTTTTTAGTTAAAAATTATGCATAATTAAATAATGCCTAGAGCGGTGTACAAACTATATAACATGTTATCATGAATGATATATAATTTAACAAATTAACATAGTAAAAACTATAAAATAAAAAACAAATTTTATGACCAACCTAGATACAAAATTAAAATTACAATTGAAAATTCTAATTAACTAACAAATCAACCAATTCTTCAATCATTCTACAACATTAATTAAATAGAGCAATCCAATTTCACAAAAACTTCTTTGGAGCAGCGGTTAGCACTTTGGACTTTCAAACAATCAACCTAAGCTCGAATCCCAACTTTATGTCACCTAGCAAAGCATCTTCATGGTGATGAATATTTACGTTTTTTAATAAATAAAAAAATAACTTTAAAGAGACATATGGAGATTAATAAGTATAGTTGATAGAGTATCAAAATCGAAATTTCATCTTTATAAACACGACTTTTGATTTCTTGTAATTTATCACAACAAATTATAAATAGTTATAATTTATTTTTATCCCATAATTAGGAGCCAATGGAGTGTCCTACAGGATAAAATTAGATTAAACTTTGATAAATTATTTTGTCAATCTAAAGTAATTTATTAATTATGTTTTATTCTATTAATGAATGTAATTGTACTTTTAGACTAATTAAAATTATTAGAGTTAATAATTATATCTTAAGATTGATGGATCTACCAATACATTAGTGCAACAATTTGGTTTTGTTTTTGCAAAAGTTGATTTTTCTTCTATTGAGTTTTTTTTTTCTCCGTATAAAATTTGATATTAACTCGTATAATAGATTATATATGATCTCACTCTTTTATAGTTTATATAAAAAAAAATACTACTTCTACCACCTCCTTTTTTTTTTTTTTTTGCTCTCCGAATTCAAGTAATGGATGGATTACAAAATAGAATAAATTTTATATTCAACGAGAATCGAGCTGCTAACCTACTATTTAATAGGTTAGTTCAGTAGGTCAATAACAAATATTTGAAAATTGGATTGTCTAAGATTTTTATTTTGCTATGTCTATAAAAGAAAATTATTCATTGTGTAATTCATTTGTTTTCTTATAAAATTGTATTATATACAACCATTGTCTAAATTTATATTCCAATTGTGAATAGGGAAGTAAATTATCTCTTCACATTATTTTAATAATTTTTATTTATGTTTTCATCTTAACTTTATTAATTTGATGATCAAGATTTAATAGTATTACTAAATACCCATCATAGACGAATTAGATTTCATTAAGAAAATATTTTACGACTAAGATTCACTTGGCCATCATAGATATTATCATCATTTCATATTGCATTTTTTTTTTCAATTTCCTCAAGCCCTTCTGCATTTGGAATGTGAATTGTCACAGACCTTCCTCTCTCACTGCCTTCTCTTCTCTTCCTCCCTAACTTCATTATATCTTCAGGGTCTTCATTAGAGATTTGATTTCACAAGCCGGCTCCTTTTTCCTCAAAGAAGAAACGGAAATTGTGAGGAATTTCCTCCGTCACACCCGGCAATTACAGGTATTTCCTTCTCTATTATTGTTTATGATCTTACAGTTGTTTTTAATTAACTTCTATGCAACTTGTCTGTCAAGAAAGAAAGGGTTGATAGTTTTGGTGTGTTTGATCTGATGAAGAAGAAGATGAACAATGGTAAAATATCCAAGACTTGAACCACAAGCTTCATTATCTAAAATCAAGGCTGAGGTAATGCTAAACATTTGTATATTTTTTTTTTTTTGGTGGGGAGGGGGCGGGGGATTTTATTAGGGGTTTAAGATTTGTAATTTTTCTGAATTTAGTATATAAGGGACTTGATTTTATGGGTTGTAACCCCTGGGGGGTTTAGCTTATATATATAATTCCCAAGGAACATTGAAAAGTGAGTGAAAAATTCATCTATCCACGGCCCCAAAAAGTGAGAATTTCTAAAGAATATCCTTAAGCAACTATAGAAAATGAATCTTTTTATGGCCTGTAGAATTTGGAAATTTAGGTGATTTGATGGTTATGTTACTGTTTATTTCCTACAACAACAACAACAACAACAACAACAACAATAATAATAATAATAATCTAAATGTATATACTAAATGTAAAGTAGGGATAGAAGAGTCTTAATATATTTTAAAAGTTATTTAATTTTTATTTTTTCTTTCTTCTCAATATTTTTAAACCAACAATCCAAATTTAATTGGGATTTTAAAATTCAGAATCAATAGATAAGATTTTATCAATAGTACTATATTACTCCCTTATAAGGCTTAGGGTTATTTGGTCGTCATGAACGATTTGGTAATTTTATATGCTTATTTATTTAATTTTATGTCTTTTCTTTGAATTTGTATGTCTCCTCGTGTTATGAAGGTGACAATATCTGTTCTTATTCCAATGCATGCACTAACCCCTCTTCTCCTTTTCTGCTCTGCTCCACTTTCACTGTTCTTCTAGAAAATTCTCCCCTCCTTCCTATGGGAATATCATATTTCATTGTATTAAGAGAGATTACTAAAAAAATTGTTGTTGGAATTAGTAAGTTATTCGAAATTTGGGACATTCTATTAGCATATTATTAGATGACTTTGATATCCACCCAACTAATATTGAGATGTACACCATTTGAAACAGAAAATATTGGGAAAGAAAGTTCTTTTTTAAGTCATTCTAGAACTCAACATTAACGAATTGTCTCCATGGGATCTCCCAAGTACTCTGAAAAACCTTAGAGAGGGAGTGAATAAGGTTTTTGGCAAATTTAAAACACTTTTCAAAAATATTTTTTTGAAATACTCATTTTGTATTTCAGATCGAGGTGGTGGCTAGTAATACAAAGAAGAGCTTTTGAATAGTCTTAAAGAACTAATTACAATCTGAATAAGATAAGATAAGAGATGTGCAATTAATACAAAAATAAAGATGGGTTGGTGAGAATCATAAAGATTTCTTCTGAATAATTGAAAATATTTAAGCAAGGGAGTTTGCAACCCGTCGAAATTAAATGCAAAGAGAATAAACACGAGATTTATAGTAGTTCAATCTACCAAAATCTACATCTATTACCTTAAACACATATTTAAATATTTTAAATCAGATTTCTTTAAACTCGCCAACTCAATGGTATCTATCTACACCAATTACATAAGAGGATCACCACACTTTATTTTACTAAAACCTCTCAATTGACAACAAATCAAGGTTCACCCAAAGTGGGTTTTATACCACAATCTTGATACACAAGAAGGATTATAGAAATAAAATAGAGATAGCTCACACTATTGAGCAAATGTACAAACAAATGAGCACCAACAACCGTTACCTTTTTGAAGCAATTTGATTTCACTTTGAATCACAATGAAAAGGGAGATTTTTGTATTTTAGAGTATAATAGTATTTCTTAGAAAGATAGGACAAAAATTTGTTTTAAAATTGAGTTTTTGAAACCTTTTATAAAGACAAAAAGTAAAGCTCCAATGGGTAGAAACGGCTAGTTTCATGCTGTTAGATTTTTCAGAGATTTAAATTCAAGGATCGGACGAGGGTGTGTCTAAAAGGTGAGTCCAAAATGACACTTTTCTAGGTAGAAATATTTTGACACTATTCATAGAGTTTTGAACGAAGCTTTTAAATGCAGAGTCATCCAAACCACTTAATACAAAATTATGAAGACTTAAAACTTTAAAATTTTTTTGCTTATGTGCTTCAAGGTAGAAATAATCTAAATCATAAGATAAGGAAGATATATGAATTTACACAGAAATACCTTAACAAAAAGATTCCTAATCTAAAGCACTTCATGATCTTGTGAGCTCTTAGGTGAATATGTACTTGATTAATCTCCACTTTGGATTTTATTTTCTTAAGAGTTGTTTAGCAATCTTATTTGCATGCCTTGAAAGAACCGGGGTTAAACATGTCCTATCACATGTAAGTTACACAAGTTAATTATCATCAATGTTTGTCACAAGTCAAAACATAGAAGAATGCCCTTAGGGCTAACAATCTCCCCCTTTTTGAGTGATGGCAAACTTGATGGGATTGTAATAGAAAAACAATGATATGTACAGTATGGACATGTTAGATCGAGAGACACAAAAATATTTTTCATTGAAATGCAATATCTCATTATAAGACTCAAAGAGTATTTATGAGATTAAGATAGAAAATTAAAGCATATACTCATAAATATAGCTCAATGAGCCTATGGCCTAACCTACCTCCTTATCCTTCTTCCTTCCACATATAACTATTCCTTAAGAGAATAGTTGCAATAAAAAAATGTATAACTATGTATACAAGGAGGTGTAGAATATAAATAATAAGATGAAATGCTTCCCCTTAATATGTGCATATATGAACATAGGATATGAAGTCATAAAGTGCGATTTGAGAGTAAGATTAAAATTTTGGATTTCTAAAATGTGCATCCATACTAGGAGAAGTGAGACTAAGGAACTTTTGGACTTAAAGTTTTGGACGTCCAAAGCATGCGTCAAAAATAGGATAAAATTAGACAGAAGCTAGCCTTGTTAGAACTTATTTTTGGAGTTAACTTTTGGATTGACAAAATGAGAGTCCAAAACTCTCTCTGTGTATGTGTAGGGTAAAAGAAAACGAATTTTTACAGAAATAAATCAGAGGTTCTTTACCTAGCTTAGGATTTTCTGATCAGCAATCAAGAAGAATGTATCCTCATCATTTGAAATATTTGTAATAAAGTGCATGTCCAAACCACAGTCAAAACACATCATTCAACAAACTAAACCTCAATTTAGACTTATGCACACACTTCAAACTCCTTTGTCCATAATAACAAATTTTTATCAAATCACTTAAATCTTCCCAGTCCGCAGCAAACTATGATAATAAACAGTCATAATCACAATTCATAGTTTTCATAGATAAATATACAACTAGTACATAATCATAATTCACAATCCATATTTATAAGGGCAAAATCCAAAAAATTGCACAGCATACTTGTTTGATCAACCCAAATCCCAACATGTATTTCATAATGTGCTTCACAAAATCTTAAGGAATATTTAGTTTCTACTTACAAGCACGTCACAGTCCATAACACAATAACCATATTCCATATTCCACAGGACTTTTAGTTCACTCATCATCAGTCCATAACATAATAGTGTGCAATTCCAAACAATATCAACAGCATAGAACAACAGTGCACAATCCCAATAATTATCATTTTTCTCCTTCTTTGTCATCAATCAAAATGCAAGGCAGAGAGAACTTAAAAAAAAACAATATAGATTGTCACATAGATCAATAACTAGATTGGTGAAGTGCAGAAATAAATAAATTATTTAGAAACTAGAAAGAAGTAAAAAATGGGCAAGCATAAAAAAAATGTTGAAGTAGTCAGCAGAGAGGTGCAGTTAGGAGATATGGATTGTCGCTGGCTTGGACCCGACATCCTTTTTTTGAATACTGTCTAGTAATTCAGTTAGACTTCCTCTTCACTACCACATGCTTTTACCTTTTTTTAGATAAGACGGGGATTTTAGTAGGGGCAACATAAACTGGAACATCAACTTCCTATTCTTTAGCCTCTTTGCTTTCTTCTGATTGCCCTGATTCCTTTTTCAAACTTAGTTGTACTTCCTATTCTACTTGTTCACCAATTCCATCTTCAGCATGTCGAGGGGTAGTGTCTTTTTCAATTGTGTGATCTGGAGAGGAAACTTGTTCAGCCCGAATTCCCTCAGTGGTCAGTCTCTCTTTCTGTTCCTCAATTCTGCTTACTCTGGTTTCTAAATTTTGCAATTCTATAGAGACTTCATTCCGAAAGCCATCAAACTTTTCAGCTAAGTTGTTCAAGGTAGTGAGGATGTCTTGAGTCAGCTTGCTTTCCTCCACCTTTTGCTTTCCTTTGTTTGAGGATCCTTCTCTTGTTTTTAATTTCTGTTTCATACCTGATTGCCTAGCAAGTGCAGTTTCTTTTCCTTGCCCTATGATTTTTAACACATTTTCTTTTTCATCATTAGAAAGATCTCTGAGCAAAACCCATTCCCGATTCATTTGAACAAAGTCCATTCTTTCGAATAACTCTATGTTATACACATTCATCTTCATCTGACCAAGCTCAAACTTATCTAAATCCACATTAAAGTACCTGAATACTTTAGTCAGAAGATTACCATATGGAAGTGCCTTATGTGAAGTATTTCTTGACCGCATCATCAATTTTGCTGCCAAAAATCCAAAGCTAATTTGTTGACCTTTTGAAAAAGCCAACATCAGTATCATTCGCATGATACTTACCGAAGTTTTGTGCCTAAAGCTTGGGACAACCATGATCAAAACTATATGGTGTAAGACTCTTCCAGGACCATTCAGTCACTTTGTATTTCTATCACCCTGAGTTTTTGAAACTCTTCCCGCTGGAGAATCTATCCTCAAATTTGCCCAAATAAAAAATATATGTCCTTTCAGGAAACTTGTTCATCTCAATCAATGAACTGAATACCCCCACCTCTCACTCCAAAAATTCAGTTTAACAATCGGTGATCAAATTCTAAATTCACACATCCTACTTTGGTACTATACCATTGCACCATGAACCCTTCTTCAGTCTCCTCAAGTCGTCCCTTTTTCAAATTGGCATAAAACTCCAAAACTAACGGGATGTATAACTTCTCATCAACTGCTAGTAAGGCTTCGTAACCCAAAATCTCGAATATGTTTAGAATATCAGAGAAATTTAAGAATCCCCCAACATCAATCTGATATCCCGAAATCACAGTCCTATTCCTAAACATCCAGTTATTAAAATCAGACTTACATTTTTTTATCAAGAAAGTGGGGTATCTGGGTTTCAGAGCTTTCTAGTGTAGTATGCTCCGCAGATAAGTCGGATCGTGAGGCTTTCTCAACAATTTTCTTTTCTTTCTACTCGATGTCCGGTGGTGCAACAGGTTTTGTCTTAGCTCTTATTTTGCTTTTCTTTCCCATCTTGGTCTTTTTCACGGTTCCTTTGACAGATTTTGCTGCTTTTGTCATGGCAAAAGTGAAGAGAAGGTGAAGAATTTTCGGTTTAGTTTTAGAGAAGATGAAGTTGAGAGTAATGGAGAGCAATATCGATTTTTGATTTCCAAAAGAGAGAGAGTGAAAGCCTTTTTTTTGAGATTTCCTAAGTTCTAGATAGGATAAGTACAATTAAGTACTTTACATCAGAAACTTTTCAGCAGAGGTATTGATTGATTTTTTTTTTTTTGAAAAAAAAATGCAAACATTTAAAAATTTGAAAAGTCATTTCTGGGTTTACGTCTTCTTTCACCGATAACAAAAATATTTGGCTTTTCAAAAATTTTGAGCTGTTGATAGTTTGGACTTTGACTGAGTCTAAAATCGATCGTCCAAAAGGTGAAAAAAACAGTTCAACTGAAGAAATTTTGGAGTCATGTTTTCTAAATAGTGCGTCCAAAAGCTTTATCCAAAAGTTGTGTCTTCAGTGGTTCTGCAAACAAAAACAACAAATCTTTGGCAAAATGTCAATTACATGATCTTAGTAATTTTTAAACCTATTCTCAAATGATTAAACCTTTCTTCGGCCAGAGGTTTTGTAAAAATATTTGCAAGCTATTCATTGGTTAAGATATATTCAACACATACATCTCCTTTAAGAATATGATCCCTAATGAAATAATGCTTGATCTCAATATGCTTAATTCTAGAATGTTGAAGAGGATTTTTTTGTTAAATTAATTACACTTGTATTATCACATAGTATAGGTATGTGATCGAAATTAAGACCAAAATCAAGTAATGTGTTTTTCATCCATAAGATTTGTGTGCAATAGCTTCCTGCTGCAATGTATTCAGCCTCAGTTGTGGATAGGGATACACAAGCTTGTTTCTTGTTACGCCATGATACTTGAGAATGTCCGAGAAATTGACAGTGCCCGCTAGTACTTTTTCGTTCAACTTTACACCTGTATAGTCTGCATCAGTGTAGCTTATAAGATCAAAGGTGTTAGTATGAGGATACCATAAACCATAATCATATGTTCCAACCAAATATCTAAGGATGTGTTTCGCGGTGCATAGGTGAGATTCCTTTGGGCACGATTGAAATCTGACACAAAAACAAACTGAAAATATAATATCTGGTCGACTAGTAGTAAGATATAGAAACTTCCAATCATACCTCTGTATTTTGATTCGTCCATTTTCTCACCATTTTCATCCTTGTCAAGCTTTAGAGAAGTGCTCATAGGTGTACTGATTTCTTTGGCTTCGTTCATATCGAACCTTTTGAGCAGTTCCTTAGCGTACTTAACTTGATTTAGAAAAATTCTATCATTGGTTTGTTTAATTTGCAGTCCAAGGAAGAAGTTGAGTTCTCCCATCATGCTTATTTCGAATTCTTACTGCATAATCTTAACAAACATCTTATATAAGGATTCATTAATAGCATCGAAAATGATATCATCAACATAAATTTGGACAATAAGAAGGTCATCAGAATTTACTGACTTAATAAACAGTGTAGTATTAATCAAGCCTCTTGAGAAACCTTTTGAGAGTAAGAATCTACTTAGCTTTTCATACCAAGCTCGTGGAGCTTGTTTTAAACCATAGAGAGCATTTGAGAGTTTGAAAACGTGATTTGGAAAGTGCTCATGAATAAAATTTAGAGATTGTTTTACATATACCTCATCTTCAATAAAATCATTTAAAAATATACTTTTAACATCCATTTGATAAAGTATGAAATTTTTGAAAGATGCAAAACAAGTAGCATTCTTATGGACTCTAATCTAGCAACAAGAGCAAATGTTTCGTCATAGTCAATGCCCTCTTCTTGATTGAATCCTTGAGTAACAAATCTAACTTTATTTCTAATCACCACTCTATGTTCATCAAGTTTGTTTCTGAAAATCCACTTGGTACTAATAAATTGAATGATCAAGTGGTCTAGGAATGAGTTTCCAAACTTGATTTCTCTCAAATTGGTTAAATTCTTCTTTGCATAGGTAATATCCAAAAATCATCATGCAAGGCCATATCAATACAATTAGATTCAATATTAGAAAGTAAAGCAAAATTATCTACAAAATACCGTCTAGTTTTGACCCCACAACTAGGATTACCAATAATTTGCTCTTTTGGATGACCAACTTTGTACTTCCAATCACTTAGTAGTCCTTGATTAGTGAGTTCTTCAGTTTCTTACTTGCTTTGTTCAACTTATTGCTCTTCTAATTCCTCTTCTTTAGCATGAATGTCTAGCAATGGTGCTTTGAGCTGTTCTTTGCCTTTTTTTTCTTTTTTTGAAATCCCTATATCATCATTATCTTTTCTTGATGTATAAATGTTAGATTCATCAAAGACAACATGTACGAATTTTTTCACACACAAAGTTCTCTTATTGTATACTATATATGCTTTTTTATTAAAAGAGCATCTAAGGAATATAGCCTTATCGAATTTTTTATCAAAATTTTCAAGATTGTCTCGGGTATTAAGAATAAAACACTTGTAGCCAAACACTTTGAAATAGGAAATTGATGGAGTTTTATGAAACATAAGCTTAAAGGGTGTTTTTCTTAGAAAGGGTCTCAATATCACTCAATTAACAATATAACATGTTGTATTGACAGCTTCAGCCCAAAACTATTTTGAAAGAGAGTTTTCACAAATTATAGATCTAGTCATTTCTTGCAAGGTTTTATTTTTTCTTTTAATAACACCATTTTTTTGAAGGGTTTTAGTAGCTGAAAAGTTGTGAAAAACTCAATTTTTATTACAAAATTGTGTAAATTCATCATTGTAAAATTCTCTACCATTGTCACTCCTAATAGAAATCAATTTGCATCCAATAGAATTTTAGATGCACTTGAATAATCTAAAGAATTCAGAAAATACCTCATATTTTTGTTTGAGAAACAAAGTATAAATAAATCTTGAGAAATTATCTACTAGAATATAAGCATACCTCTTACAACCAAGGCTGGTAGTTTTCATCGATCCAAACAAATCCATATGTATTAAGTCAAAGGATTTTGATATGAAAATTATTTTCTTGGGCTTAAAAGAGATTTTGATCTATTTTCCATTGGCATGCATCACAAATTTTGCTTTTATCAAACTTCATTTTGGGCAGTCCCCTAACAAGCCATTTTGAAGGCAATTTATTTAACAAATTAAATAATACATGGCCTAGTCTTTTATGCCAAAAATATCCATCATTATCATGCACGGAAAAGCATCTAATATCATGAGCCATAAGATTATCAAGATAAAATACATATACATTTCTAACACGGTTAGCAACAAAAACTATTTCATTACTTAAGCTGTCTATAATACGAGTAAGAATCTTTCTAAAAAATAACTTTGCAACCATTGTCACATAATAGGTAACGAACCCATTATTTGTAACTTGGACATCTTCTAATAGGGCTGCATTTTCGGTCATGTGTCTTGAGCATCCACTATTCAAGAACCACTTTGTGAAGCTCATTTTCTCCAGTGAATGTACCTATACATGATATGAGAGAGTGATTTTTGGTACCCATATCTTTTTAGGTCCATAGGGGTTAGTAATGTTTTTTTAAATTCTCCAATCAGTTTTCATTCCTAATCCAATGTTTTTCCTAATATGACACATAGATGCAGTGTGTCCATTTCTACCACAATAAGTGCAGCATGTGTAATTTTTATTTGAGGAGCTTGCTTTCACAAAATAAGACTTGTGTTTTTTTTGTTTTGTGCATATTACCGTAGTCAAGACCATTTATGTTTCCAGCCATCCGTTGAACTCCAAGAAGTTTTTTCAGGTTATTTCGACCATCAATGAATTTGTTAATACAAGTAATGAGATCATCAACTTTCATTTTCATATTATCAAACTCATAGATCATAATTTCAAGAGGTGAAACTTTATCACACAGACATTTATTCTCAAGGGTAGAACAGTTCAAGAAGGTAGAAGTGATTTCTTTTTCAACATTCAAGCAACATATGGAGTCAAGTAGAATTTTGTTCTCACTTACTAGATTGCCATTCTCATTTGATAGAAAATCAAATTTCACTTTTATTTCCTTGTTCCTTCTTGATAATCTTTTTAGTTCACGGAACATATCAATAAGAAGTTCATTTGGATCATCAATGTTATCGCAAATAGAAACATGCAATTGTTAGCTGTTTCATTTTCAGAATCTCCATTTTCCTCAGATTTGGACTCATTTTGATCATAAGTTCCCATCAGTCCTTTTTTCTTTTCTTTGTTTTTAGATCCTTCCTTTTCTTTTTTAGCATCTTAGCTTCTTTCTCTTTAGATATTGGGCAGTCAGAATGATGTGTTCTGTACTCTTACATTCATAGCATTGAGGCTTAAAGAATGAGGTATGTCCCTTCCTTTTCACAGACTTCTTTTCTCTTTTGAAGTTTTCTTTTTTGAACATTCTTTTGAATTTCTTTGCGATCATGGCAAATTCTTCGGTATCCACTTAAGTTCCATCATTACTATTAGATTGGCTACTTTCAGCATCCTCATCAGCAGCTTTCAGTACTATTCCTCTTTTGCCTTTGTCATGGTCATTAGACTCTTAAAACCTTTTGAGTTTCATTTCATGAGTTAGAAGAGAACCAATTAGCTCTTCAGTGGATAAAGTTTTCAAATCTTTTAATTCCTCCACAGCTAGAGTTTTAGGATGCCAGCTCTTTGGCAAGGCATCCAAAATTTTTCTATTTTGTTCACCAAAGGAATAGCTTTTACCATAAGCCTTAAGTCCATTTGCAATGTTTGTAAATCTAGTGAGCATATCGGTTATACCCTCATTTGGCTTCATAGTAAGTAATTCATAATCAGGAATCAAAAGCCCCAACTTCGATTCCTTCACTTGATTTATCTCTTCATGGGTGACTTTAAACAATCTCCACATGTCATAGGCTGAATCACATCCATTTACTCTGTTATATTTAGTGGCATCAAGGGCACAACATAGAATGTTCATAGTTTGAAAATTCAATGTCATTTTGGCATTGTATTTAGCATCATATTCATCACTCTAATTTGGAACTATTCAACCTTCAATATTTCTAAAAGGAATATATGGTCATTTTTCAATTAAAATCCATAGCTCAGAATTAATTGAGCAAATATAGATCTTCATGCGATTGTTCCAGAATGTGTAATTATTCCCAATGAACAAAGGAGGTCTATTTGTCGAAGGTCCCTCGGTATAGAGAAGAGAAGAGATATTTGCTATAAAAATCTTTTCTACATGGTTGTTTAGCTGAGGAAGAATATATCAAAGCTTTGATAACAAATGAAAAACTTAGAAGGGGGTGAATAAGGTTTTTGACAAATTTAAAACACTTTTCAAAAATCTATTTTTGAAATCCTCATTTTGTATTTCAGATCAAGGTGTTTGCTAGTAATACAAAGAAGGGCTTTTGAACAGTTTTAAAGAACCAACTACGATCTGAATAAGATGAGACGAGATATGTGCAATTAATACAAGAATGAAGATGGGTTGGTGAGAATCATAAAAATTTCTTTTGAATGATTGAAAATGTTTAAGCAAGGGAGTTCACAACCTATGAAATTAAATACAAAGAGAATGAACACGAGATTTATAGTGGTTCAATCTATCAAGATTTACATATACTACCTTAAGCTCACACTTAAGAATTTTAAACCGATTTTCTTTAAACTCAGCCAACTTAATGGTATCTATCTACACCAATTACATAAGAGGACCACCACACTTGATTTTACTAAAACCTCTCAATCAACAACAAATCAAAGCTTACTCTAAATGGATTTTACACAACAACCTTGATACACAAGAAGGATTATAGAAATGAAATAGAGATAGCTCGCACTTTTGAGCAAATGCACAAACAAATGAGCACCAACAACTTTATCTTTTTAAAGTAATTTGATTTCACTTTGAAGCACAATGAAAAGGGAGATATTTGTATTCTAGAGAATTAGAGTGTTTCTCAGAAAGATAGAGTAAGAGTATTTCTTAGAAAGATAAGATAAAAATAAGCTTTAAAATCGAATTTTGAAACCTTTTTATAGAGGCAAAAAATAAAGCTCCAACGGCTAGTTTTATGCTGTCAGATTTTTTAGAGTTTTGGATTCGAGGATATGATAAAGGGGCATTCAAAAGGTGAGTCCAAAATAGTACTTTTCTATACAGAAATATTTTGACACTATTCATAGGGTTTTGGACGAAACTTTTGGATGCAGAGTCATCCAAACCACTCAATCCAAAATTCTATAGACTTAAAACTTTGAAATCATTTTGCTTATATGCTTCAAGGTGGAAATAAACTGAATCATAAGGTAAGGAAGACATAGGATAAGTCTAAAGTTCTTTCTCAAGAACTTCATAATCTTGTGAGCTCTTAAGTGAAGATGTACTTGATCAATCTCTACTTTGGATTCTATTTCCTTAAGAGCTGCTTAACAATCTTATTCGTATGCCTTGAAAGAATTGGGGTCAAATATGTCGTATCATATGTAAGTCATACAAGTTAGTTCTCATCAATGTTTGTCATAAGTCAACACATATGAGAATGTCCTTAGGGCTTACATATTCAATCTCTTGTCTCTATTTATTCTTTTTTTTTTTTCATATTAGTCAGCATTTTGCTCAAAATGTTTTCCTAATCAGTGGTTAAATAGATTGATCTCTTTTTATTTTTCCCCAATTGTTGGCTTTAATTGGAGAATATGGATATGCATATGCGGGGATATGTGATGAATCTCTTTGATAGCATGAGAAAATCTGCATCAACTATGTGTTTTTTTAAAGTAAAATTTTTATCTTATTTTATCTTTCATTCTTTTTTATTTGCTTATTTTCCGTGCAAAATGTAAGTATTTTTTCTTTCTCTCTTCAAATAAATCTTACTTGAACATAAGGATATTGAGTGGTATTTCATTTGCCTATGAGAGGAAATATTCAAGTGGTGAAAGAGTGAAATGTATAACTGAATCTAGATATTGAAAAATCATAGGAAAGGAGTTCTAGGCATAAAAGGAGACTGCCTAAGCAGATTCTGGGATTTGATTTTGTGGTAGTATTTCTTTGGCTTTTTTTTTTTTTTGCCTAAGAAAGTTGAGATTTTGAATGTTTATTTGCATTTTGGTGGTTATGATCCTCTTGTATTTGGAATTCAAGGAAACAATGCTCATTTCACTATTGTGAGATGTGGAAGGCATATTGCAAATGCTATGCATTCTGATTGGGTTATATTCTTTAGCTATATGGAATTTGATTGTTCTTGGTAATATGTTAGTATTAGTAATAATAAACAGTCTTAATTGGACTGAAGTGGATGACAAAAGATTTAGTGCATTAGCAATCTTTGGAATTTTTCACAGGCATAGAAAGCATTTGGAGAAGTTGAGGACACCTTTAGTTACAGAGCTCCTCTTATGTTGGAGTTTAAATCGAATTTGACTTGATTGAGTGGTGGCTAACCAAATATATATCACCACTTTTAGACAAAGTAGTTCAGATAACTAAGTTGAAAATCTTCCTATTAATTCCATTCTTGACTTTTGCTTTTGTAGACATTCTATTTAGTTATGACCCAATTATTAGATCTTTATGTGCTTTTTGCCTCCCCCGAAAAAATAGCGCTAAAGGCATAAAAAAAAATCAAAAGAGTCCCACTTGTGCAATCTTACATGCTTATTCTTTTTTCTTATCAAGTAGGAACATATTAAAATAAATTTCTTAGAATCTTTTTGTTAGCTATAATAACTAATGCACTTGGACTCTTATGGAAATGTGAGGTTAGTTGCTAAGTTCTTGTTTAATTAGAACTTGTCCTTTCTAAAGTACGAGGTTACCTTAAGTATTCGTCCTTTCTAAAGTACGAGGTTACCTTAAGTATTCGTACAGTCTACATGGAACTCAAGCTACATATTGGCTTAAGAAATGATTACTATTTTTTTTTTGGGGACTATTCATGATGTCTGTGATTGCATGTGTAATATAGATTGTGTTGAATTTCTATATTTCTCCTTAAGCAACCTTCATTTACACTTTGGTCAGAAATGGCAGGACTTATCTGCAACAACTAAGTTATTAACTGATCAAACTAATGCTAGGGCCAAATGAAAAGGATGTACTAATAGGCTTGACATTAGATTATTTTAGGACATTAAAAATTAGGGATTTTTCTTGATACAATTGTCCCATAGCTTTTGGTCTTCTTGAAGATATTTAACCATGTGATCATTTTTTAGCTTAGCTTTATTTTGTGATTGACCAAGAAATGTCAAAAAGAAATTTCCATCTCTAGACTTTGAACTAAGATTCTTCTTCATTAGTGAAAATAGCAGTATCTACATTTGTAACCATCTTGTTGTGTTAACTATGTCAGTGTGCAAGATATCTCTGTTTTATGTGACTAAATATGTGAACTATGCCATTGTTGACAATATTTGAAAAACTTTTTCTTCTTTATGTATTCTCCCAAATCTTTGATAATTTTTGCCTTGAATGCTTCTTTAGTTGTAGCAAATTTATCAAGTAAAAAGAGAGATGCTCACTAGTGCTAAATTTTTGCTCATTAGGTATGACTACAAGGAAATAGTCTTATTACCACATGACTGCAAAGAGAACAAGAGAAATACTTGTGTTAAGAATGTTTCCAATAGGCAAACTTCACTCATACATTACCAAAAAGGAGAAGATAAGCACACTAAAAGTTAATGTTGGTCCCTGATTCACAATGTGCATTAATGTTGTAAATCAAACAGTAGCTTACACTATAAGTTCTATTTAGCTGAATCAATAGCTTCAGTTGTTTTGACTTCTCTTGGGCACTAGGATTCGTAAAGTTTTAACTGCAAATGACAAATTAGATATAGATTAAAAAGGTAGACAAGGGAGTCCAACTTTAGTTGAGTGATGGAAACCTCAGTTGTTTTACGTATTCAAGTAATATACTTCATACTGTTATACTGCCTGTTCACTATTTTGGTACAGAAGAAGACTTGAATTTTTCACTAAAATATCATGGAAACAAGATACTCTAACAAAAAAACACACACATGTATGCACAGTGCAACCTCATCCATATGCTGCTAGGCAGCTGAATTTAAGTAAGTTATTGTTGTGTTGGATGATCTTTCAGCCCAAGAACTTGGTGCAAAAATCAAGGATTATGGTATTACTCTTCTTGCTAAGAATTCTCTATCTGATCCCTACCCTTTCAATATGAGGTTTCAGCCTCTATTAGCTCATCTGGAACAAGCATCGTGTAAGGGTATTTGAAAAATGATATTAGTACAAGGAGGAACAACTTTGAGCAAGATGAAGCCATTTTGTTCCAAGGTTGTATATTGATAATGATTTTTTAATGTCAACTTCCTCTTCATTCTTTAACAAATGAAATATATACACCAAGTAATCGTGGGCAAATGTTGATGTAAGATTACTTTTCTTGGATTGTAAATAATTTGACTTTTCCATCTATCAACATGAATGAACTTTTGCTCAGTTTTCAAGAGAGACAACCACAGACCAAGCCATCTAAAAATGCTGCTTTTTTCATTCTGCAAAGTTCTCTTCTGGCGTGAACACTTGGTTGGTTTGTATTTGCTAGCCCCAAGAACTATAGCAGGTCTAATTTCTTCTGCCATTAGGTATCATAAATTTTATAAATTTAGCGGTGCTGTTAGTTTGGTTAATGAATACTGTTGGTAAACTTTTGCTCTTATTGACTTGGGATTAATAAGTTGGCAAAATGTTAAACCTAACCTGCTATACTTCTTTTGTTTGAGCACTTGTTTGGCTAGCCCTGTCTGTAAGAGTACTGATATCTGATCTTTTATATTTCTCCTCTGCTTTTCTAATACCTTCTATATAAATTATATAACTCCTTAAGAAATTGTTTCTTATCTTAGGAGTTATAAGTCATTTGCAGTAATGTCCATTCTCACCATAGCATATAGTTTCTCTTTTTTCCTTTTTAATAAATAAAATTTAAGAATAGTGCTTGCCAACCACATGTAAAAATTTATGAAATGAACAGAGAAGTTGATTTAATTTACTGAAATAAATGAAAAGGGAAAAGCATAGAAAAAGAATAGATTAGATATGCTGGCTATGTTAAGTCTTTTGTTATACTTTTTATTTTTCTTCTTAAAAATGGAATGAGACATTGGATGCTATAGAATACAGTCATGCAAAGATGAAAAATTTTCTAAAAATATGTGGCAAAACTTGGTAGAGATATTGAACAAGAAGTGTCTAGGAATTTATTTATGCATTTGCATATGGCCTAAGCAAATGCCTTAAAATATATAGGACAGTTGTCTATAATTTTGACATTTTGTTGTGAAGTGTTAAATTCTTGTCCAATACCATTAGTGTTTGACATCGATACAATCATTTTGGGAGGAGCATCATCTTTTCTTTCTTGTGGAGGCTATTCCTCTTACCCTCTCACTTTTCATGTTTGTTGCATATTTCTTCCTCAATATATCCTATATTCTAGATTGCTCACTTTCTATTTGTCAACTTTAATTAAAGCTTCTCTAATGCTTGAAAATGCTGATTGTATATGCATTATAGTATTGCCAACAATTCCTTTAGGACCATTCATTTTTCCCGTATAAGCTACTAACTAATAGTAAAATAAGTTTACAATTTTCTCTCTGAAGTATGAATAATTATCTTGTTACAAATCTTACTCAAGTGTGCTGATGTTTCTAGAGGAAAATGTGAAGTGTGATGTAGTACATAAAGCACTTCTATCCTTATTCAAGCAGGATGTGAAAGGTAACAGCTCAAAATAAATTAAGGCGCCTATTTCTCTAGTTTTAGTTGGCTCCTTCTTTGGTTTGAACTTTAAAGAAAAAGTGAGAATGATGCAATGCAAATAGTAGCCAGAGCATGGTAATCTTGATATTGTCTTGAAACAATTTAGTGATTTTTTAGTTCTTTAGCATTTACCTACTGCTTAGTTGTTTTATGTTTTTTTTTTCCTTTTCCTTTCTCTATTGATATTTTGACCACAACTTTCTTGCTATCTGGGTGTCTGTTGATGGTGAAAACTTCTACTTTGTAAGACATTGTGCTTTACTTCCTTAACAATCAAAATTTTTGTGCTCCTTCTATGCAGCTTCACTGATAGCCCTGTTTACACATATTCTGTGTGTTGATGAGCAGATGACTGATGAAAATCTTTGAGAGAGAACCTTAATTTTTATCAAAGATAAAGTGTTTCACAAATTGCATAATTCAATGACATGTGCAATCTTTTTCCTTACTTCATGATCTTAAGGTACATGACTTTTGTGCAGGTATTTCTTCTTAAGTTAGAGCTATTAAGGCATATGGATGTAATGAAAAGACACAAAACTGATTTGATAAAAAATGTGTGTCTCTCTTCTCCCTCTCTGTCCACTAATCGCTTTGGAGCTTCAGATTTTGTCATTTTTTTTTATTGGTCTTTATAGAGTCTACAGGATATGACAGGAGCAGAATTTAAGATGTATATGGACTTCTTAAAAAGTTTGCCCATATTTGGAGAGAAAGCTCTTGTAGAACATGTTTAAGAACTTATTGAGATTATTGAAGGCCAAGCTGATTTAGATGCCCAATTTAATGTTAGTGATTGTCAAGTCATGCTGAATTCTGAAAATCATATCCCCCACTCTGAGCATCAGTGATTTGGTTTCTAACATTTGCAATTTTACCCATTGTTGACTATAACAAGTATCAATATTCCTCTTTTGGTTTGCTCATAGAGTCACTTTTTGAAAATTTTGAATTAGAATGGCTTTTGAGTACAGATCAAAGATGGAAACCATATTGATAGATCGATATCATGCTTGTTTATAGGTTTTCCATTTTTTGAGGTTGACATTTATATTTAACGTTTGTAACCATTTTCAAGAGTTAACTATTGCTATGTTGAACTAATTTTTGTGTTGCTTGCAATGGGGTGCATCTAATAGCAGATTTCTCAACTATTTGAATAAGCATATATTCCCTGTTTTTTACCAGGTTACATGCATGTCCACAGAAATAATTGACTATTTAGTTTGTAAACTTTAACTGCTAATACTTTGAAACAATTTTTCTTTTTGTACAACTATGTAACTGAACTCAATAGTGTTTAAAAAGTGGCAATATTATTTGCTAAAGCTCAAATATCATAACGCAGACATTTTGTTTTTGTAGCTAAGGCTTTTCAGGTTGTTGTGTTTTTTAATGTGATTTTTGTCTTGCATTTGGGCTTCTTCCAAAATTTTATTGCTCCAATTATATGCATGAGATAGTCCAAGGCATCTTTGTAAACTTCAATGACTTGTACTACTACAATGGAAGTAAGCTCCCTTTTGTAGCTACACAAATTAGTCAAGCATTTAGGAATGAAGTTAGATATCTTCTAACTTCTTTTACATTTTTCTTACATTAACCTTATGTTAACTTTTTTAGATTATGAGCTAATTCTTAGTGAGATGGGAATGCATTTTTCCAAACATGCACTTCTCAAGTAGGAGATTTATCTAACCTTTGATGAAATTCATTGCGAAAGATGATAGAAATCTAGAGGTTGTTTGATAAAATTTTATTAGAAATCCTTTGAAATTTTTGAAAAATTAATGTTGGCTTGCCTTGAATTTTAGCTATTTTGTCCATTAAATTTATGGATATAGAATATCTCAGTTCTCATATAGGTTATTGGTAAGTTTTTATTTTATTTCCCTCAACTTTCCACTAAAATTCACTTCAAGTTTCTATTTTGATTCTTAATTGTTGTCTAGCATTTCCTACTTCTTTTTCCTTTGTATTTCCCAATTTCACTACCAGTTATGAATTTTAATTCTTCTTTTGTACAAATGTTCTCCCTCTATAGCTTAAAATCTTATATCCTTTCATGAATAAATTTACAATCTATAGATTGCTGAAAACTTTATTCAGCTACTATGTTACTAAAATATAATTGTTAAAAGAGGTTATTGGATGGAAATTTTACTTTATATATATATATATATATATATATATATATATATATATATGCCTTAATGAGTTAAATAATTATTTAAAACTTTTCATATTCATTAAGAATATTAGTTTGTATGTTTGATGATGATAACTTATGTCAAATAAAAAAACTGTCGAGTATTAGCTCATTTACTTTCTAGTGACCATAAAGCTAGGATGACAATCAGAATGCTACGAAAGACGACTACAAAGAAGTGTTTAAGGGAGATAAAAATAATATACAATCCTATTATCACAACTATGTACCAAAAATTAGGTGGAGCCCTAAGTGGATTATATGAAGAAGATGGGGAGCATCAAGACATAGAATAGGAATACTTGAGTTAGTGTAATTTTTCTAGATGGGTCACTCAAACATTAAGGGGGTGCATTCTCTTTCACTCGTTCTTTGTTGCAATGAAGAGTTTTTTTTTCCCCTTAACATTTGTACTTCATTTAAATTCTTCCAGGTAACTTCTTAAAAGTCGGATCTTCTTTTTATTTATTTTTTTGACTACTACTAATAATTCTTGTAATTCTTATAATTCAATATTTTAAAATTTGTAATTAAGGATATTGATTCG
Organism: Voacanga thouarsii; assembly: GCA_026120185.1. Lineage (NCBI taxonomy): Eukaryota > Viridiplantae > Streptophyta > Magnoliopsida > Gentianales > Apocynaceae > Voacanga > Voacanga thouarsii. The sequence continues at coordinate 79,114 of JANUWF010000113.1, forward strand.
CTAGGAAGAAATATGATTTATTACATATCAAATTTATACACATTTTATTTGGTGAAAAAGTAACTTTGGATAATATATTATGGCTATCACTCTCTGCTTCTCATACTCACTATTCAAAAAATTATTGTGTATGTGATGAGAAATAATGTAGACAAGCTATAATAAGGAATTTATTCTTCATCAAATATGTAATCTTTATCAATATAAAAATTTTGAATTAATACAACGAGCAAAATCTCCACACAACCAACTAGTAATATTATTATACTATGTTAGTGCCCGTGCATTGCATGAGTTAGTTTTTGTAATTTTCTCAATTTTCTTACATTAAGAAATAATTCAGATAAGAAGATAACTCTAATATTTAAAAAAATAAAAAATTTAGATAACTCTGATTTTTTAAAAAAAAAACTAATTCAAATAACCATGATATTTTTTTTAAAAAAAAAAACCTTCAAATTTTTGGAAGGATGAAAAGTATAAATATAGAATAATACTTTTAGAATTCCCAAAAAGATGAAAAATAAGAAATTAAAAAGAACATAATTTTAGGAGATTCAAAAAAGTTGGTATAATGATTAATTCTATCTAATCTGAATTTAGTGAATTGAGATAACCTGATATTAAAAAAAAAAATTCTTCAAATTTCTTTGCCAGAAAAAAAAACTCTTTTAAATTTAATAATTCCAAATATCAACACGAAGCAGTGCCACTTATCTCATCAGGAACAATTCAAATAAGAAGATAACTCTAATATTTAAAAAAATAAAAAATTCAGATAACTCTGATTAAAAAAATAATTCAAATAACAATGATATTTATAAATAAAAAAACCTTCAATTTTTTGGAGGGATGAAATGTATAAATATAGAATAATACTTTTGGAATTCCCAAAAAGATGAAAAATAAAAAATTAATAAGAACAGAATTCTAGGGGTTCAAAAAATTTGGTATAATGATTATTTCTATACTTAAATATGGTTATAACCCATTTATATCATCCTTTTATGTCATTAGAAATTATTTATTAATTATACATGACTTTATTTATTTGATAAAAATGTCTTTTTTATGACCTTCTTATAAATGGCCAAAATGTAAAAGAAAATTGTTATATGTGCAAATTCATTTCTTTGTTTTTGTAACATAAAAAATATTTTTTCTTTTTTCATCAATATATAAAAAAATAACATGTGATGACCGGCCGCGTATTTCCGTCCTCCTTATGTTGTAGTGATGACCAGCCCATGTGATGCCTAAGAGCAGCAGTTAAAGTAGTTGCCTTAGGCCTAGCCCACTTGCAATCCATCTTCGTCATCATATGTTAGTTGATCAGGAAAATCCATGATCCATAATATTTGCCTTTGGGCAGTGGGCACTACCATAGCAAAACAACTCCTCAAACTCATCCTCCTTTAGCGCAGGGGATATCGCAGAAAAGGAATTTTCAGGAATGGACGATGGCAGTGGAAGCCACAAAAGCAAAGGAAAAGAAAAAGACAGCAACGCGACAACAACGCCATCTGCAAGAGGTGCAAGCAGACCTGTAGTTCATTATCCAACACCCCTAATTCGTGTCGCTACCATCCTTCTTTCTTCGCTTGCCGTCACCACGACGATTAAAAAAGGTGCGATTCGAAACCCACTTTCATATGCTCTTTTTGGTTTCTTTTCTCCAAGTACTATGATGCAATTGACATATTTGGAATAGCCATTGCAGTATGTGTTATGTGAAAACTTGACAAAATCTAGGAATTTCTTAAAAAAAGACTGTAAATTAGTGATACAAGAAATAAAGCAGAAGGAAATTGAGTGGAAATTGCATATCCACAGTTTTTTTGCAATTTTTGAACCCTAATTTCCCTTTGTTTAGCATCCTTCATTCAAAAACTTACTAATTATATACTCGTTGAAACAGAGCAACTATTAAACTCACGTAATTCCTCTATTTATTATACAATAAATTGCACAAAGGAAAAGGCGATGATATTGCCTCTTTGAATTATAGGATCTTACGCCTTTCGTTCTTTCTTCTCTATCACTATATATCTTCTATATAATAGAAAAAGGAGTTTGGGTGATACTGTTCATTTTTGGTCATTCACTTCTGGTGGCATTTGTGTCTTTTTACAAAATGATGGTCCTCTCCACCTGTCAGTTGTGCTGTTTCTGCTATTCCCACGTTAGCTTTGGTACGAAACAGACAAGTGTAACTTTGTGGCCAGGTGGTGGCCATGCGTGAGGTGAGCTTAGCAACAGCACACCTGTCAATTGCTTGCATTTTCTTGGGTTAAGAACATTTGGGTTGAGGCTTCTATTGTATGTGTATACAGAGTTTCGTCGTGCCCAGGAGGGTGAAATGGCTATGAAGGAAGTAGTAATGACCAGTCAGTGTTGTTCTTCTAGTGCTGCCCAGGAATTGCATGTTCTTGCTGTGGATGATTGTCTTGTGGATAGAAAGGTCATTGAGAGGTTGCTCAAAATTTCTTGCTGCAAAGGTTTGATTTTCTCTTATTTTCTTGAAATGTTGCTTCTTCATTTGGTGATTTTTTGGTACTGGAATGCTTGCTTGAAAACTGAAATGGATTGAAATTGGATGTTGCAGTGACAACAGTAGAAAGTGGGAGGGCTCTGCAATATCTGGGTTTGGATGGAGAGAACAGTGCGGTCGGGCTTGAGGTTTGATGTAAGAAGCCTTTTTTCCCACAATTTATTGAGCATTCTTTAATGAAAAATGTTTTTTTTTTTTGTTGGGATTTTTGAATTTTGATTATCTTTAAATGATTTAATGGTGGTTTTAAGAAATGGATCTCTTTTCTATGTTGTTTTTTTTTTTAAATGTATTTTTTAGATTTTTTCACTTCCAATGTAGTTGGATAACTTTTGGGGCATAATAATATGGTTGGTTTCTGATGGAATTGGTGCATTTGACATGATGAGATGCATGACAACAAATTTTCTTTGTTTGCACTTCAGGACTGCTGGATGACCTTAATGCTGACCCATCAGGAGCAATAGTTCTTCTTCATACTTGTGCTCATAACCCGACAGGGGTAGACCCAACCCTTGGGCAATGGGAACAAATTAGACATCTTATGAGATCAAAAGGATTGTTGCCCTTCTTCGATAGTGCATATCAGGTAGGTAATTATAGGATTTAGAATCAAGTACATCTCAGTTGATTCAGCCAAAAATAATGATGATAATTTTGTTATGCAGTTGGGAGGAATATGATGTATTCAAGTAATGCTACTAATCAAAGATATTATATTGCATTACAAGGTTTTGCCAATGGTAACCTTGATGCAGATGCAGAGTCCGTTCGCATGTTTGTTGCAGATGGTGGTGAATGTCTTGCAACTCAAAGTTATGCAAAGAACATGGGATTGTATGGAGAACGTGTTGGTGCCCTAAGCATTGTAAGTCAATTTCACCAGTGACCAAGTGTTGCCCCTGTATATAGAGTTGGCCAGCGCCATTCCATTTCTTGTATTCATTTTAAACTATTATTGCATTTCTACTTTGGAACCTTCGAAAATATGCATTTCATAATGGTAGATAAAGGCACATGTGTAAATTGAATATATCTATATTGTTTGTCATAGCTTATTTCTCTTTTCGAGGTTGATGTATTTGTATCACAATTCACAGGTTTGTCAGTCTGCAGATACAGCAACTAGAGTTGAAAGTTAGCTGAAATTGGTCATCAGGCCCATGTACTCTAATCCACCCATTCATGGTGCATCTATTGTGGCCACCATACTAAAGGACAGGTGTATTTTTGTTAAACAATTTGGCTCTGGACTCTACTGGTTTAGCAACAAATCAAAGGATTGCATCATTAAGTTCATTTATACCTTTTTAATATCAACCTTACTTCTTGCTCGCACCAATATGTATCATGAATGGACAGTTGAGCTGAAAGCAATGGCTGACAGAATGATCAGCATGCGGCAGCAACTTTTGGATGCTTTGCAAGCTAGAGGTACTTAATTTAGATGATGAGTCTTATTCATACTGGGATGTATTATTTGTTACACATGGCAATTAAGAATGCCTTTTCGTGGTGCTTGCACATCTCTGCTATTTACTGGAGTTTTGTATCATAGATTCTATTTCTTGTCTTAAGAATTATTTTCATACTAACATATGTCTAATACAAAATGATAAAACAGCTTTGGCCGAGGTTGTCTATTTCACTCGACCAAATCTCAGCCATTCTAAATTTAGTATAGTCAGAGACTCTCTTGGAAGTGTTTATCTTGCAAGGGTTGTGTGCTGACCAATTGATTGGATTTGCCTTCTACTACCATATGATTATTCTATGTGCTAGCATCAAGTAAATAGGAATGTTTACTTTCACTGGGCTAAATGCTGAGCAAGTTGCTTTCATGACCAAAGAATATCACATCTACATGACATCTAACGGGTAAGAATTTGTTCACTAATATGTAGAAATGAGGAAGAGATTTGTGATTCATTAGGGATTGTAATTGGATCCACTTTTTAGCCTCCAATCATTGTTAGGTGAAACTGTCAAATCCAACTGTTTGCTTTCTGATGTTCATTTTGATGTTACAAGTTTTCCATTAGTGGTAAAGTTTTGATAGTTTTGTATATCATTTAAAGGAAATACCATAGTTGCATTTGTTTTGGATTTACTGAAGGCCCATGGACTGTTTTGGCCAGAAGTCGATGTATACTTTTGCATGCTACTAATCCTTCTATGGGGACTGTTATGTCTCATGTCATGAAGCAAAAATATTTGTTCTCGCATTTTATTTAGTTTTGGAGTCCAGCACGATTCAGTTATCTTGAAGACATTAGTCACCCTTATGTTACCCGTGAGTTGACATGTTTTCATATATATATATATATATATTAAATTGTGAATGCAGATAAGGATGTCTAATGAGACTGAGAGAAGAGTTGAACATTTATTGGATGGTTCACAGGGTACAATAAATGTTGGCAATTCCTTTTTTACATCCTCTAGGACACCCAAAGGATCATCTAATGTCGCAGAATTAGTAAAGCATGTTGATGTGTTAGAGAATGACCCTGTCAAGGATACACTTAATCTTGAGCTTAAAAGAAGACAAGAAAAGATGATGGTGTTCTGTTATAGTGCTACCTTTGCTGAATGAAAAAGACTGCTAACTGTTTTCTTTTGAGCATTTTGACAATACTTGAATCCATAACTTGCAAGAAAGTGAAAGTGTAAACGCAATGCTTTCATTCAGGGAGAGGCTTCCAGCATTTAATGTAAAAGTAGAATTTTTGAACGCTGTTGCTGCAAATCAGGTGCAATCCTGCTATGGGAGAAGTTGTACTTCTTTTTCATTTTTTTTATGGTAGGAATAAGAAGTACTTGAATTTCTTTAAATTGATAAATATGCTGCAGTAATGTATTAGATATAGTAACCTTTTTTTTTTCCTCTCTTTTCTTTTGTTCTTTTACTAAGTTCTGTGAAACATTCTTGGTTAGATGAGACCTTCTGAATCTGATATTAATGCTTTTAAAAGGTGACTATAGTTTTGTGATCTTATTATGATGATAACAATGATTTAAACATCCCCCCCCCCCCTTTTTATGTGGTTCTCACTCCTCAAGGTTTTCTGCAATTATTATTTTCTAATTGGTGTTGCTTTCCCAGTTATTTGTACCAGTCAAAATAATATGCCATTAGTATTATTTGCAGCTAAAGTTTCTTTAGTAGACCTTATCATTTTGACTATTTCTTCCCTTATCTTTATTAAAGAAAACAAGAATCCGATGTAACACTAATGGTCAGTAAGCTGAAAGGCAAATAGTTTGGGAATGTGTTGACATGATCTTGGATTTCAGACTGTTTGAGATAGCCCAAAGCTTGAGCACTCAAAAATTGAAGCATTCCCTTTAATTTTCAATACCAAAACTGAAGATCTTGTTTATATGGAATTGTTAATTCATTTGGTTAGATTATTTCTCGGTTGTAGGAGCTTAGAAGTATCATAAAATTTTATTGACATGGCACCCTTACTTCGGAGAAAGGGAGGAAAAGTGCACTTTTCTATGGTTTATGCCTGTTTCTTGGTTTTACACTCTCTGTATTATGTGTCTCATTTCTGCACATGCCCACTCTTCAGTGATAGGGCTGTAAGGTTTGGATGAGCTTTGCTTCTTTATTTCAAGAAAACAAGAAAGTTTGTTTGAATCCTTAGGTGCTTCAAGACTGATTACGACTTTGAGCGAATTGGCCATGACAAAAAGTGAATGAAATATATTGGCTTTCCATCATTGATATCTATTAATGATTGTGATGCAGTTTTAGTATTTTTCTAGTAGAAAATGTTGAAAAGAATATGATTATATCATCTTACTAGTTGTTGCTCTTTACTTTGCATGTCTGGACTTGATCTCTGACTGAAGCCTTTTTCTCTTTCTTCTGCACATTTTATGTTTTCAACTGTTGTGGTATTCTTTTGTTCTTTTATTGTTCTTCCACTAATTGGATGTTTCTTTCTCATAATCTAAATGAATTCTAGCATGTTTTGTGTGGAGAGTCATGTTGCCAAATTTAATGCTATGGTGACCTTTTCTTTTTGGTAATCATGGATATGATGCAAGCAGACCATAGCTGTGGAGAAGGCACTGGTATAAGTGAATCAGAAATTGAGGAATATGAAGAGAAATCTTTTGAAGAGTTAAAGAGTGGAGGTCATGAAATTAAGTTATCTATGAGACTTTTACTTGCCCGTACTGCCCAAAGAAAAGAATGTGAGATTATCTCTGCAAGACGCTATTGTAGCATGCAAGTGATGTGGGGAATTGTAGTTCAAAGAAGCGCAGCGTAAGATATAAAGCAATCATTCTGCACTGGTAAAATACTTGGAGAAAGAAGTAGCAATAAGTGTTGATCCATCACAGCCTAAAGCTGAGGTTGATTCACTTGCTGATCATGATCGTGATGGGATATTTTTTTGGCCTTGGATTAGAATTGTTGTAAACATCCCAACTAATTTTAAGGATAGGCACTGTGCAGGTAAAAGTGGCTACAATCTAAGGGATGAATTGACAAAGAGGCGTCCTTTGCATAGTTCTCATATGTCCTTGCCTTTGAGATACCATGTATGTTATCCCTTATTTCTTGGTGGTAAGGATCTTGTGAAGATCTTTTTGTGGGTAGTTTTATTGGGAAAAGATTACTTAATGTAGCTTGGTTTGGGGTTCTTTTTGTGAAAGTGTTTTACTCTGGTTGTGGAATTTATGGGTTTTTCAAGGTGTAATGGAAATGGGCTCAAAGGGAGTCCTTTGCTTTCGTATCAGTTTTGGGGGAGAGAAATTATTCAAACCATACATTTTTATTTTATTTTTTTGGAATTTTAGGCTTGATTTCATGTTGTTGGCTCTGGATTTCTGTGCTTGCATGTCTGTTATAAGACTTGATTTGTGCAGCAGGTCAGATATTTTTTAGGAAATGCATATGCTATGTTGCTTTAATTTCTTGCTCCATGTTGAGTTTTTTCTTCGGCTGGTTTAACATTGACATATACTTTATTTTCACCATCAGGCATCAGCATAATTTTTATGCGTTGAGGTTTGCTTAGCTTTTAATTTTTTTTTAGTTCTGTGTTAAAATTAAGTGGGTCTGTGGGTTTTTAGTTTTTAGTTTTGTTTTATGGGCTCATTTGGACAGTCAGCTTTTATCGTCCATCCTCTGTTTTGAGTTTCTTGGCATTAGTAAATTTTTTTTCCTATTTTAAGGACTTTTCCTTAAAAAACAAACTTGAAATGTTTGTTGGTTTTTCCCCTTCAATTTAGTCATAATATATTTGTGGTTTGGCAGATTTGATGATCCATAGGTTCAGAGAGATATGAAAATATATCCATATAAAATTGTAAACAAAGATGGGAAGCCTTACATACAGGTGAAGATCGAAGATGGTGAGCTTAAGGTGTTTAGCCCTGAGGAGATTTCTGCTATGATATTGCAGAAAATGAAGCAAACAGCAGAGTCATATTTGGGGAAAGAAATTAAAAGTGCAGTAATCACTATACCAGGTGCAGTTTCTGATTCAGTAATTACTTTATTTCTTTCTTTGTGGATGGTGATGAATTGTCTGTTTTTTTTTATATTTTTCTGAATTGATTAGCAATCAATAATGGTTTTTGAAATTGACTAAGTGAAGTAGGATCATGGAGAAAAAGAAGTTCCAGTCTCAAATTTGTGATGCTTTTGTTTTGCAGCTTACTTTAATGATGCACAACGGCAGGCCACCAAAGATGCAGGAACTATTGCAGAGCTGCACAAAGCTTGGGTTATTAATGAGTCAACTGCAACAGCAATAGCCTATGGTCTTGATAAGAAATCAAAAGAGATGAACATTTTAGTTTTTGATCTTGGAGGTGGTACATTTGATGTTAGCATATTGAGCCTTGACAATGGTGTGTTTGAGGTTCTCGCTACAAATGGAGACACTCACTTGGGAGGAGAAGACTTTGATCATAAAGTGATGGACTATTTTGTTAAGTTTATAAAAAAGAAGTCTAACAAATATATCAGCAAGGATAAAAAGGCTCTTGGAAAGCTCAGAAAGGAAAGTGAGAGCAAAAAGGGCCTTCAGTAACTAGCATCAAGTGCGCGTTGAGATTGAGTCATTTTTTGATGGCATAGACTTCTCTGAGCCACTTACAAGAACAAAGTTTGAAGAACTAAACATGGATTTGTTAAAAAAGATAATGAGACCGGTGAAGCAGGCACTGCAGGATACAAGGCTAAAGAAAAACTAACAGAAAGGAAATTGTGCTTGTTGGTGGAAGTACTCGAATTCCTAAGGTGCAAGCATTATTGAAGGATTTCTTTGATGGGAAAGAACCGTGCAGGGGAATTAATCTAGATGAAGCTGTAGCCTATGGTGCAGCAGTTCAAGGTGGAATCCTAAGTGGCGAAGGCGGTGAAGAAACAAAGGGTAAGTGGTCTAATTCTTCCATAGACTATTCAGGACACTAATTCACGATCAATATATTGCATTGTTGGCAGATTTTTTTAGGATAACACTTCAACTAATTATGTCTTCTGCTTCCTATACTATGCAGGCATTCTTTTGCTTGATGTTACTCCCCTGAGCTTAGGAATTGAAACAGTAGAGGGTGTTATGACCGAATTGATCCCCAGGAACACGGTGATCCCTACCAAAAAATCTCAGATTTTCACAATATATCAAGACCAACAAAGTACAGTGACAATAAAGGTAAACTATAATTATAGAATACAACTAAAATAAAAACCAATTTTGTGGATACTGTTCATTTTTCGTCAATGAGGGCATTTATGTCTTCTGAGATTTTTTTTTTTTAACCAATGAGGTGCACAGAAACCTCTTATCACTGATGTTTCAGCTCTGTCAGTGTACGTGTCAAAATCAAGGGTACACTTGGCAAGAATTCTTCATGCAGGTGAAGTCACTTCGGTTTTCAGTACTTCCCCCACCGACCACACACCAACCACACCCTCCTTACCTCTGCAATAACAATTACTATGAGGCAATTCATCTTCGTTGATCTTTTCTTCTTAAACACCTTCATTAGCTCCACTTTGCCCTGCAACTTAGACAGGTTGGTAAACGGTAGAAGTTTCTTGTCCAAATCAGTTCCCAGATTTATTTGTGGTGCGGCAATCTTTTTTCTTTTTCTGTTGTCATAATCTGTTTTATGCTTCTGGGTTTCTTTGGCTGTCGCAGTTAATTGCTAATGTGGGGCTGTGTTGTAGGACTTGTGGAAGGAGTTTACAATCCCCGATACAGCAAGAAAGGTATTTTTCTGTAATTTTTCTTTTTGATTCTTTGAATTCAATTTTTTTTTTTTTTTGAAAGGAAGGGTTATTTTTCCCTAAATTTTCAGCATTATTTTAGAAGTTTCGTCTCCAGTGGAGATGGTTAGCTGGAAAAATCTTCATATAGTTTGAAAGCTTTTCAGCTTTCCAAATGTATTTCTTCTTGACATTTGTCCTTACATAACTTGGCTCTTATGAGAAAAGAGTTGACCTTTAAGATGAAATACCTTTTTTCTCTCTTGTTTCTATTATTTTTGAGGTCCTGAATCTCAGCCTCTCCAACAGGATGATCATTATAAAAGAAGAAAATAGTGTTGTTCTGGTAGTTGTACTCTCCGAAGTTAGTATTCTTAACACCAAGTTGAGCATTCATCGTCAAATTGAATAAAGGATTTGATGTTGTCCCAACATCGAAAGTTTCGAAGGTTGCAGATCGAATACGAAACTTTGGAGTTCTGAGTTTCATCACTGTAAGCGCAAAAAGCCCCAATATAATACACCGCCCCTCTATTCACTGCGGCAGCGATAGCGATGGTGATGGCGGCCAGGGAAGCTGATGGACCTCAAGGATCTAAATAGATCAGATTTTGTGCCGTGAGAAAGAGACCATGGGAAGGTTTTGTAGCGGAGATCAGGGACCTATGGAAGAAGACGACGGTTTGGCTATTCTTTGGGGTCAGTAACCATAGTTGTTTTTTTTTCTGTCCCACAAAGTTTATGTCAATACTGGATCTGCTATCTGATCAAGTGTTTCCCTAATTTTTCTGTTACGAATTTGGTAAAATTGATGTGAAGGAATCATATGCATCTTTTTTCTGGCTGTTTTTGGCTGATGGAGATTTTGCTGAAGGATGCAAGGGCTGCTGCTGCGAAGGTTGCGGACCAGGAAGAAGAGTGGATCTGAGATGACAGAGGTAGGAGGACAAATAAGGAAGAGAAAGATGAAGGATTCAATTTTTTCCATGCCTTCCCGGTATCAAGTTCTACAAGTGGGAATACAGTAAATCTTGGTCTTTCAAAGGACAACCGATGAGTTGTCAACACTTATCTTGGCCTTAAACTGAAAGATTAGTGATTGGCTTAGGCACTTTACTATTCATTGGTTTTATACTTTAGTTTGTTTCTTGGGTAAAACCTTAAACATCATAATTATTGGAAATATAACTCTCTTCCACTTCAGTATAGGAAACCTATTATATTGATATGTATCACATGCATTTCTAATCCTTTTGGCTTAAAAAAGAACTAGAAGTTCTATCAAACTTATTCAGTTGTCGGCTCACACAGTTTGCTTTGGGATATAAGATGGATTCCTTCAGTAATTCGTCTTTGAAATAAGAATGTTCAATAGTTTCTGAAAACAGAATGATAAAATTTTTCCTATTTATGTGAAGCAATCCCATCAGCATTGGCTGTTCAACAACTAGATATGTATTGATTGGGTTGTTTGAGGCTGCACATCACAAATCTATTTTACTTTACTTATTTTTCTTATCAATGCAGAAATATGACTGTCGGGGTAGGAATGTGCCCTCAAGGTCAGTGGGAGAAACTTTCCAAGGGATTGTGGATTAGATCGATGTCACCTTTTGATCACAAGCTTTTAGATATATGGTTGGTAGGCCCTACTGCAGAACTTCTTGAGGTGTCTCTTGCTGAAGGTTAATCCTTTGCACATGAATGCCATTAGTGTCACTTTCACCATGGGTTAACATTTTAATTCACTAATATAGTCTAACATCTCCTTTTGCAGAATTTTGCTTGTATCATATTGTATTCTTGATCTTGGGGATGGTGTTGATGACTTTGGCATCCTTCCTTAGTCAGTCCTTGGTATTCTACTATAGTGGCGCAATGGCAATAGGGGTCCTTCTAGTGACATTAATAGTTCTTTTCTAGGTATGCCTAATAATCTCTCTATGAAGGCTGAAAATGATCCTATGCAATCATGCATCATTTAATACAAAATCATGCTGCAGTAAATTTAATTTAAAATGACTAAGGGATTATTTCTGTCATTTTTCACCTATTTGATGTTGACAAAAAAAGTGATGCAAGATGATTTAGTTCTGTGATTTAAAATAGCTCGTCTATTTTGGAATGAAAGTTTTTTCCTTTTTCTTTTCTCTCTCTAAAGGTTTTATTTTTGCCTTTATTTCTTTTCTAATAAGATTATATTGTTCAGATGTTTGGCCAAATATACTTTGCTTTCTACATAAGAAGTAATTATAGGACCAACAAAAGTCTAAATGAGTAACTACTGAGTTCATTGATTTTGATTACTTTAGGAACATATGAGGCATCTATTCATTTCATTTTCAACCAGGACTCAAGGGAAAAAACATGGGATTTTTCAGGTACAATGGTGTTTGGAAGAGAGGTCCTATACTTATTTGTCTGAGAGTCAATGCAATTAATTTTGTTCCTCAAACTCGTGGCGGTTGATGTATGGTCAATTTTATTGCTTAATAAATTAAGGTTCTTACTTGTACTCTAATTCGCCCTTTGCTCAAATCGCTTCATTTATTGTATTATCTATTGAGAAGTTGCTTCCTTGCAGAAAATTCCCTATCAGTTTGCAATGGAGCACCTCCCTAATTGCAGAATGGAGATTATTCTACACAATTTAAAAGGAAAATGTTGGACTGTAAAGTCAATGCCATCAACAAAGGTATAAGCACTGCATACCTTTTGTGGTGGTTGGATGGCCTTTGTTCGTGATAACGACATTCAATTGGGTGATATTTGCACATTGGAGCTGGTTGGCAAACAGGAAATGCGTGTGCATATATCTCGAAATGGTAAAACTGCGAGAACTTCATCTAATGCTGTTGGTTCCATGACAAACAATCGTTCTTTCACATAAGGAATGAGGAATATCACTTGCAACACTGCGGTAAGTACTTTTACCAATTCCCTTTCTTTGTCACTGTGTCAACTATTTATTTTATTTTCTTTTTGCATTTCACTATTTTTTACATGCTTAAGCAACATAGTAACCGTGTTTTCTAGATAAAATAATTTATCCATAGGAACTTGTGTTCGTACATTTTCAATCAGCTTTACCTCGTGCATTTATTTTTGTTGTACAATCTCCAGCTTTACATTGCCAGTGGAATAGATATTCAATTGTAACTGTAACTGAAAATATTTGGTTTGTATTCTTGATTCCTATTTGAAATGGCAAGTTAGTGCACTGGATCAGGTACTGGTGATACTTGTGTTTGCAATTTGTCCTTTGCAAACCCTGAAAGCATTTCCTATTATTCCTGTTTGGATAACTTAAATTTAGAATGCGATAACCTTGTATAGTGATGATAATGAAAATGGTTGTACTTAATACTTTGTATGATACTCTATTTAGAGTTGTCATTTTTTAATAATATATTTGTTACTCCTCCCTCTCCCTCTCTCGAAGGTAAATATTTACATTTGACTTGACATAAAGATTTAGAGAAGCAATTGACTATTTAACATGTTTAGTTTGGGAACTGCAGGCAGTAAGTGTCATCTCTAACATTTTCTTTTTT
>JANUWF010000122.1:0-2500 GCA_026120185.1 Voacanga thouarsii
GAAAAAGCAAGCGTCTGATCAGATCAATCAAGTTAATCAAGGACGGAGCTGTCGAATGAGGATTGGCTGAGGGGAGTCCATGATGTAGTTGGGTACAAATAAGCCAGTAAAAAAAGACACGTAGAAGCCAGTGGGGTAGGGAAACGAGGACAGATCACATGGTTTTGTACTTGGGGTCAGGGGCTGGAGATTGACGATTGACTGAGCGTGCTCGTGGTGGAGTACTCTCTGACGGATTCGCTCTATTATTGCGTCCTATTCAAGAGGGAGTGATCGGGATTAAGTCGCGTGGCGATACCCGCGAAAAAATTCGCTCTTTGGGTGGGCCTTTCGTACTCAAATCCGTACGGGGAAGGGACAATTATTCAGCAAAATCTAGTGGATGGGGTTCCATATTCATGAAAAGCCAGGTTTGAACCATGTTACGAAACCAAGACAAGAATTCTTACTAATAATAAGAAAGGGCGTTAAGCATAATAAGAAAGAAAGGGTTAAGGGCCTCCAACGCCTATAAATAGAAGCTTCTTTCAGTCTCTATTTGGCAAAGCAAAGGGAGATGGATCCACCAGTTACCGTCGAAAGACTTTCCCAAATCAATCAGGAAATTCAAAATGTAGAAAACGAGAAGCTCGAACACGAGCATTTGCTCGGTCTGTTCTGGGAGCGTCTGCCTGCGATCATCGATCCTGAGGTCGTAGGAAGAATGATGCAAAGGATACGGGACCGCATCCGAACTCTGGAAGACCGGAAACGGTCGCTCCTTCTAGAACAGCAGGAGCTGATTCTTCAAGCTGCCGCCGCAGCAAATCCCCCACCCAATCCGCCGGGAAATGAGCATTAGCTCTTTCTACTTTCTAGAATATTCAAATAAGGAGTCCGTCGACCCAAAGTAGTGTGTTTTAATCAGGGCTTTCTTTCGTGGAGATCTACTCCTATCCTAAGTAGATTGTTTTTTTTGGGTGTGTTTGCATGTATCACTAGTAGTCTTCAATGCTTCCGTTGTTAACTTTGTGTGACTGGTCTATGTGTGTGTAAGCTTCCCATTGGATGTACTCCCCATGTAAAACGGCTATTAATGAATAAAAAGTGCTGGTCTGCTTTGTGCAGAAAGCTTCCGTGCCTCGCTATCCTATCTTTAAAACCGCCACTACGGTGTCGTTAAAGTGCAGTAACGAGAGAGTTAGATAACAAGATACCTGATACTAACGACTGAGAGTAGCACAATTAGCCGTAGAATATAACTTTTCTCGTAGAACACCGAAGGCTACACTTGTTCGAACATACAACTCAAAACCTGCCCGCTTGCTTGCGAACAACAACTACCAGTTTACAGACCAGCTTCGGCTAAAGCCCCCTATCTTGAATTCCAGTTCCCTACTGAACAACTACAACTACTGAAACTAATCTACTGAGTTGTTGGAATCCCTTTTCTTTTTATTTTCCCCCTCCCCGGAACATAAACGGAATCCGTGCTTTTAACCCATGAGGGCAAAGCTCTGCTTGGTCCACCACCTGGTGGGGGTACTTAGTGGGATCTAGTTTTTAGCATTATTGAGCAATTGACGGAACGGGAGAAGCTCATTCCTTGCCTAAGAAACTGCTTTCAAAATCTTTTCCTTTCCTGCTCATGCTTAAGACCAGTCCACCATAAGAACCTCCTTCCCCAGTATGGAGCCACCATTTTCGCCCGGCTACCACTCGGACCAGATCTAAGAAAGAACTAACCAAACTGGCTTGACCGACTGGATCTCTCAACCATAAGGGGAGGAAAGGGCAATGTTTCAGGGGTCAAGGGTACCTCCCGTTCGGGAAATCACTGCTTTGGATTCATTCCCGAAAACAATGTATGCCACCGATGAAGATGGAAAAGACTCTTAATAAGTCCATAAACCTCCACGGAGTGGTTGGATTGAAACCTATATTGAGTGGGGGTAACAGCCCAAACAATCTATCAAGAACAGATAGGTACTTATTGTACAATAGGGTACTACCTCCGCCAAGCCGGGGTCCGCGTTTCAAGTTCGTTATCCTAACCGTCTCCTCTGTTCCACCGGGAGTCTGGCCCCTTCTTCTATCTTATCTACTGCCTTGCTCCTTTAGATCGAGGTATATATTTATATATTAATATTGTATGGACATATTATGTATCAAGAACGAAAAAATGCGGATATGGTCGAATGGTAAAATTTCTCTTTGCCAAGGAGAAGATGCGGGTTCGATTCCCGCTATCCGCCCAAGATAAAATAATTTATTTAATATGATTTGGTATAGGTGTCCGTGATCGTGTAGTGATTCTATCCCTCCCCTTTTCCTATCACCTCCCCAAAAGTGGTAATTAATTACTAGTTAACAAAGTGAAATCTACAACTTTTTGACAAACAAGATGTTGCGGAGACAGGATTTGAACCCGTGACCTCAAGGTTATGAGCCTTGCGAGCTACCAAACTGCTCTACCCCGCGATGAAGAGAAGAACTGAAAACTAATAGATAAACAAGGGTT
>JANUWF010000122.1:10000-13218 GCA_026120185.1 Voacanga thouarsii
AATAGAATCAGGAGGTCCTTTTCTTAGTGATTTAGAATAAGAACAAGTAAGAGGCTGGCTAGAAATTTCCATCTCAGGATTTAGAATATCTTGGTGTTGATATATTCCTTTTACCTTTTATTAGGATCCTAGCAGAGGGGTTTCTCTTGATTGAATACAGAAAAAGAAGACTACCCCCCGTGCTTAGTTAGGTCTAGGTAAGGTATACGACGAGCTTATTTGACAATAATGAGACTTACCAAAGATATTCATTTTTCACCAAGTTTTAACTTGTACACAAGCGCGGCAGGTCATTTCTAGATCCATTGGGCTTTTTAACAGAACGGCTCGTTTTAACTTCAAAAATTCACCAGCATTGGGCAAAGGGAGTATCAAGAACTCCTCGAGGAAAATTCATATGAAATTCGCCCCTAATATTAATATATTAATGTAATGACAAAAGGTTGCTTTGTTTATCCGCGATTGGAAAAATATCGATTGGATCTATTGAAATGTCTTTTTTTTTTTAATTTCAGGTTTATGTTCTGTTTTAAAAGCTTGCCATGAGTAAGCTTATGGGAATAATTTCGATTTCGATTAATCAACCCGATAGTTCCAAGCAACAAACAATAATGAAAAAAATTATACAATTGCATTTTTTGTATTTGAATTTTCATTAATCATTTGATTTTCTATTATAGTATTAGGGCTATACGGACTCGAACCGTAGACCTTCTCGGTAAAACAGATCAAACTGTTTATTATCAAAATAATCTGAACTGTTTCAAAGACCCAACATGCATTTTTTTTTGCATTGGGCTCTTTCATTAACTGATGAAAATATCAGTTAGTCTGCCATATTTTTTCTTGACATAAAAAAAGATAAGTAGATGGCTCCATGTGCTCTGATTCATTGTTTGGGATTCTGATTCAAGAGCACTACCAAAGTCTTTCAAGGGTAGGGTTATCTTGACGTAGGTCTGCCTCTGGCCTAGATCAACCTAAGTTAAATGAAGTCTCTATCGTTCTGATTACAAAATGAAATATGAAACTTCATACACCTTAAAGTTCATAGGATGAAAAGAGATTTTTTGAGGTCCTTAGACTCATTATGCCTAGCATTGAATAGGCTGGATATTCACCTTATCAATATCTCAAATCCACGATAGGGTCTATTTGGCACCTAAATAGACACCTCAATCGGACCGAACCCTCTGTCAGGCTATTGTTCCCTCAAAGTTATGGGGTAAGACGTCGATTAAGATCATAATTTTTGTGATTGGATTCTATGATGGATTCCCTTGAAAAACATTGGCGCGCGTGTAAACGAGGTGCTCTACCAACTGAGCTATAGCCCTTATTGCTTGTGATACATATTTTATCCTGTAGATAATTTCTTGTCAAGATGGATCAACATCATAAATGTTTGATCTGTTTGAGTGATATTGCTTAAATTAATATTGCTTAAGATTAGTATTGCTTATAAGTAATATGATATTTAGAATCCCCCCACGGGGTGAGTACCATTTGGTTCTCTTTGGGATGATAAATGACCTACTTAACTCAGCGGTTAGAGTATTGCTTTCATACGGCGAGAGTCATTGGTTCAAATCCAATAGTAGGTAGAACTTATTAGATACCATCGACTCCAGTATCTAATAAGTTTTTGACCCACCCTCTTTTTTTTTTATTTTTTTTTTTATTGTTTGCTATTTCATTTTTTTTCAATTGGGTTTTGCTTGATTGTATTTAATTCTATTCACTCGACGGAATCAAATCAAAATAGGGTCCGAAACAGAACTTCTTTTGATTATGTGAACGTTTATGTTAGGAAATCAAACCGCATTGATAGCCTCTACCCGTGTCCTAGCTCGGCGGAGAGCTAGATTTGCCTCAATTGTTTGTCTCTTTCCTTCCGCTTTTCTCAAATTAGCTTCCGCGATTTCAAGAGTTTGCTGGGCTTCTTGTGGATCAATGTCACTACCCTTCTCTGCATTATTTACTAAAACAGTGATCTCATTATTGCCTATTCTCGCAAAACCACCCATCAGAGCCATCGTTAACCATTGGTCGTTAAGGCGTATTCTCAAAATACCTATATCTACGGCTGTGGCAATAGGAGCATGGTTGGGTAATACGCCAATTTGACCACTATTAGTAGGTAAAATAATTTCTTTTACTTCTGAATTCCAAACAATTCGATTAGGGGTTAGTACACAAAGATTTAAGGTCATTTCTTCTCCATTTCTAAGTTCATAGCCTTTGCGGTAGCTTCATCGATATTACCTACCAAATAAAAGGCCTGTTCGGGAAGACCATCTAATTCTCCGGAAAGGATTAATTGAAATCCTCTAATTGTTTCTGCTAGACCAACATATTTCCCTGGGGAACCGGTAAATACTTCTGCTACGAAAAAGGGTTGTGATAAGAAACGCTCCATTTTTCGCGCTCGCGCTACGGTTAAACGATCCTCTTCGGATAATTCGTCTAACCCAAGGATAGCTATAATATCCTGAAGTTCTTTGTAACGTTGTAAAGTTTGCTTAACTCTTTGCGCAGTTTCATAATGCTCCTCACCAACGATCCCAGGTTGAAGCATGGTTGATGTTGAATCTAAAGGATCTACTGCTGGATAGATACCTTTGGCAGCTAATCCTCTTGATAGTACGGTAGTAGCATCTAAATGTGCAAATGTCGTAGCAGGAGCAGGGTCGGTTAAATCGTCTGCAGGTACATAAACTGCTTGAATAGAAGTTATGGACCCTTCTTTGGTAGAAGTAATTCTTTCTTGTAAAGAACCCATTTCGGTACTCAGGGTGGGTTGATAGCCCACAGCGGAAGGCATTCTACCCAATAAGGCCGAGACTTCGGATCCTGCTTGAACGAAACGGAAAATATTATCGATAAATAAAAGTACGTCTTGTTCATTAACATCTCGGAAATATTCCGCCATAGTTAGGGCAGTCAAACCAACCCTCATACGAGCTCCCGGCGGTTCATTCATCTGACCATAAACTAGAGCCACTTTAGATTCTGCAATATTTTCTTCATTAATCACTCCAGATTCCTTCATTTCCATGTAAAGATCATTTCCTTCACGAGTACGTTCGCCCACTCCGCCAAATACGGATACGCCCCCATGAGCTTTGGCAATATTGTTAATCAATTCCATAATGAGTACTGTTTTACCCACCCCAGCTCCCCCGAAGAGTCCTATTTTTCCTCCACGGCGATAAGGG
>JANUWF010000124.1:0-11488 GCA_026120185.1 Voacanga thouarsii
TGGGGTGTTCCTCTCCCAGAAATCACAATTTACGCTTAACACCTTGCTTTAAGGTATCACCATCTGTTCCATCTTTTGGGTTAAGGCGTCCACCTTAGCCTCTAATGCTGCCATAGCATTCACTTTTTGTACTCCTTCCACACGAGCTCTAGACCTTACACTTCCTCAAGAATAGTTATTAGAAGCCAAATTTTCAATAAGATCAAATACCTGTTCCGAGGTCTTATGATTGATAGAACCCCCTGCAGAAGAGTCCACCACTTGCCGTGTTGTAAACGTGAGGCCATTAAAAAAGATAAGCATCTACATTCCTAGCTCAAATCCGTGGTGTGGGTAATTTCTCAACATCTCCTTGAATCTCTCCCAACTTTCATACAAAGGCTCAAAATCTGCTTGTTGGAAGGCAAATATCTCATTCATAAGTTTGGCTATCCTAGCTGGTGGAAAATATTTGGCCAGAAATTTTTCAGCTAGGGCATTCCAAGTAGTGATGGAACCGGTAGGTAAAGACTTTAACTAAGATTTGGCTCTATCCCTCAAAGAGAAAGGAAAAAGTCTTAACTTTATGGCATCCTTAGAAACAACCATTCATCTTAAAAGTATCACAAATCTCAAGGAAACTAGCTAAATGAGCATTGGGATCTTCTTCAGGTAGCCCATCAAATTGAACCATATTTTGAACCATTTGGATAATATAGGGCTTTATTTCGAAATTGTTTGCATCTACCCTAGGCCGAGTGATACTTGAGGATATGCCCGAGATTGAGGGTTTCACAAAGTCATCCATAACCCTTCTATCATTCCAAGCATTGTTATTTTGAGCACCATCCATGTCGACGATCAAGTTCCTTTGGATTGTCTGGCGAATCTTTGACAGTGTCCTTTCGATTTCAAGGTCAAAATCGACTATCTCGCCTTTGAATTTTCGGGTCATGTACCAAGGATAACACCTAAGAAAACAAGAAGAAAGTTAGATAATAGAATTAATGATGAAAACAAGATTACAAAGTTAGTTAGTAGAACATAGTCAACGTTACTAGGTTAGATTACAAGGGTATACACGAATACACAAAATACAAAAGATAGCAGCTTTTTGCAAAAAGAACAATTATACATAATTTACATATTTTCGTATTTTCATATTTACATGGTTAAATTAACAAAATCCAAGCTTTCATTCTATTGTTCCCCGGCAACGGCACCAAAAACTTGATGTGTATGGATTTGGGAATAAAAATCATATAAAAATAAGCATATTCCCAATCAAGTTTACATTAAAATGTTAACCCCAAATTACACATATAAGCAAGTCTACTCATCATTAACATAGAATAAGGTTCAAAACGAGTGTCGATCCTTAAGGAACTAGTATACACTAATCACATTTCTTTCATTGTTTAAGCGACTCGATAAAGTGAAAAAGAAATAAAATAAAATAAAATAAAATAATATATATATATATATATATATATATATGTCAAGGATGACGAAGTATGCAACTCAAACCATTGTTTAAATAAACATGATCTTAAAGAACCCAACCATTATCATAACTAATTATTCTTTTGGCATCATGAAGGATAAAAGTAGATTCACTTCGATGGTCAATCCATGAAATCACTGCCTTCTAGATAAATTAGAATCACTTGGTCTCGTCTCAACTAATTTATCCAAAAGATGCATTAAACACAGTCCTCAATTAAATTCCCTTGGTCTCGAAAAATTTAAAACATGAAATTAATCAATGAACCCTTGGTTTCGAAAGACATCAATTAACCTTCAATTACCAATTCTAAGCAATCAACCCCCTTGGTCTAGTAAGTTAATAGCCAACAGAATATGAAATTAATAAATTGAAACTACTATCAACCCCCTTGGTCCCGTAAGTTAATGGAGAGAACCAACCAACTAATCTCGTAATAAGCACAAGTAATTGAATACCAAGAATAACAATCAATTAATCAAAAGATCAAACAACTCTAAAAATCATGAATATCTGAAACAATGTCAAATTACAATAAAACCATTAACATATCATTGTTCAAGAAAAAGAAAACAAAGTAAAAGAAAACACTCATAGACAAGCCTCCTTCTTCTTTCTTTGAAGACCTTCTTGCACAACCCTACTTGAATTGAAGAATTCCTCCATTGATTTGAGTGATTTTCTATGATGATCAATGAATTTTCTCCCTTTCCCTTGTGTTTTCCATCTATTTATAGCCTTGGGAAGTGTCTAAACTCGTTGGTGTAATGTTCTTGGCCGAGTAGAAGTTGGAAGATACTAAAACTCCACAGATTACCAAAAACAACGTAGAAAAATCAAGCACTGCCTTAACTTCAAGGCACAGCCGGCACCACCTTGGCTCTTGGAGCCGGCACCGATCGTGTTCTGGTTCTCCAATTGTTCGTCGATTTTTATTTGAATTCCGCACAATGTATTCCAAAATGCAACCGGCGCCACCTTGGCTACTGGAGCCGGCACCAGCTCCACTTTGTTCCATCCTGTTCACCAATTTCTTGTCGCCTCGAAGTTTGTGCAACCAATGCATGGCCAGCGCCGGTTCCTCTATCCCAATTGGCACCGCCTCTAATCTGTTTCACGATGTTTTTGCTTTGTTTTACCCTAAAAATTTGAAAGAATGTCCAAATTACCTTTCCAAGGTTAAAATCTCAAATATGAAGGAATACAACTAGTTTTTGAACAAAATGTATCACAAAAGAGCCTCAAATAACTCATAAAAATATGACTAATTTAGCACCTATCACTGTTCGTAATTACTAATGTTTCTTTTTGTTAGTGTAGAATTCCTGTAGTTTATTGAGAAATGTCTTCTTTCTGTATTTTTTAATTCAGTTCATCTAGAATTAGCTGTGGGTTTTCAAAATAGTACATTACTATGGTTTGCTCTTTTGTTGAAAAAGTAAAGAGAGTCGCTCTATGCAGTCTCATATGGTTATGAAACGAGTTGAAAAGAGATTCACCCACTTTAGTCTCTCATGGTTAGTAAAGTTGTACGTAGCATAGAGGTAATGATGCCTTCCCATAAAAATAATATTGTATATGTTAATATTACTTATATAAGTTGTGCTCTTCTAAGGGAGTATTGCATATGTTATTCTTATTCTTCTTCCTTTTTTTTTTAAGGAAGTTCATAAACAAAGAGAACTTAAAGCTTAAAATCATTAGGCACAACTACTATCAAAGGTATTCCTCTCTTTTATATGGTTTAGTCACTGTTAAAAACATTGTTATTAGCTATTTTATTTTGTGGCAAGTGAAGATTTTTAATTACAAAATATAGATTAGAATGAATTTGTTAGGTAACTTCACTAATTATGATATAATTGGGAATGTTATTTTGCATTTGCATGTTCCATGGATATTTTTCTTAATAGAAGGTGGACAATTTGTAAATCAATTTAAATTAGTAAGTAGAATTGAATGTCTTTGTTGAATTAACTTGATTTGAAAATGGTTAGATTTTTTTTTTTTTTAGTTTATGAACTAAAAACTTTTACCGCTGAAGTTGTTTATGTGCATCATGATTTGTGGTTTATGAGTCTCATGTACTATAGTTTTTTTTTTTTTTTAATTTATCAAGGGATTCGAGTCAACATGGATAGAGGTAGCATGTATGCAAAACAAAGGACTTCAAATGAGTATATGGGGAAGGTTGATGAATTCTTATTATTTGCATACCGGTTCAAGGATGAACATTCAATGATATACTGTCCTTGTAAGGAATGTGGGAATCGTTTCTTTTTGTCAAAGGATGTTGTGAAAGCTCACCTAGTTATTTATGGTTTCATGAATAACTATACACTTTAGAGTTTTGATGAGGAAACCGATGTGGACATAATAGTAAGGGATGAGGGAAAAAGCTCTTTCATCATGCATTAAAAGCTCACGTATTGAATATGCTTAATTGTGTAAATGCTGAGTAGTGATGCTAAAAATATTGAGTAGTTTCCAGCTGAAAATGCCTAATATTGCTGACTAGTGATGCTAAAAATGCTATGTAAATGCTAAAAGAGTTGTAATGGAATAGTCTCTGAAATGCTGAGTAGTTTCCAATTGAAAATGATGAAAATGCTATGTATGTTGTCTGAAAATGATTTGTAAATACTAAGTAGTAATTGAGTAGTGATATGCTGAAAATATTGAGTAATTTCCAACTGAAAAATGCATAATATTGCTTAGTAGTGATGTTGAAAATGTTGTGTAAATGCTAAAAGAGTTGTAATGGAATAGACTCTGAAATGCTAAGTAGTTTCCAGTTGAAAATGCTGAAAATTCAATGTATGTTATCTGAAAATGCTATGTAAATGCTGAGTAGTAATTGAGTAGTGATATGCTAAAAATGTTGACTAGTTTCCAGCCGAAAAATGCATAATATTGCTGAGTAGTGATGCTAAAAGTGCTAAAAGAGTTGTAATGGAATAGTCCCTAAAATGCTGAGTAGTTTCTAGTTGAAAATGTTGAAAATGATATGTATGTCATCTGAAAATGCTGTGTAAATTCTGAGTAGTAATTGAGTACTGATATGATGAAAATGTTGAGTAGTTTGCAGCTAAAAAATGTATAATATTGCTGAGTAGTGATGTTGAAAATGCTGAGTAGTTTCTAGCTTAAAATGCTTAGTAGTGATGCTAAAAATATTGAACATGCACTGCGTTTGTTGCTTGTAATTGCATTAGTAGTTAATTAGTCAGTGATATATGGGAATCTTTTCATTCTTCATTTTATTCCTTTTTATTTCAAAGGCTCCACATGTAGCAACCATGTGCTTAGTATACTTTTAAACATACTTCTAAGTGCTTAGTATACTTTTGAACATAATATAGCTTTGAACAAAATGTGGTTATTCCAGCATAGTTCAATCTTCCCTTTATATATTTTTCTGGATTTTGAAATTTCCCTTCAATCATTTTGTCCATTATTTTGGTCAGGATATGTTGTGCAATATTTGCCCATTCATCATTCTTTTATGGGAATTTAAAATTTAAAAAGGCAATGATTTGAAACAGCAAGCAAATGATGTTAAAGAACTGCTTTAGTATTAACTATATTGTCTCTGGTGTTTGTTTATGTTTCTGAAAGCACCAAGTTGTTAAAATGGAGACATATATGTCGTAGATTCGGATGTTCTTTTCTATTTTGGACAACAGCAATCTCTGGGAAGATCTCAGTCTAAAAATGCTGAAAATACTATGTATGCTGTATGAAAATACTTTTAATGTTTGGTGCAGAACTTTGTTGGTCTACATGGACTAGCT
This sequence comes from Voacanga thouarsii, assembly GCA_026120185.1. Classification (NCBI taxonomy): domain Eukaryota; kingdom Viridiplantae; phylum Streptophyta; class Magnoliopsida; order Gentianales; family Apocynaceae; genus Voacanga; species Voacanga thouarsii. The sequence goes on from JANUWF010000124.1 coordinate 5,278, forward strand.
TTGAGTAATTAGTGTTCTGCTAAGGTCCTGTGAAATGCTATTACATATATGAGCAAAGACATCACCTTTGTTTGGCTAAATTTTGTTTGTATGTACTTTATTGTACTTGTTGGGAAATATGCCCTCTTAGATAAGGTTTTTGATGTAAACATTGAATGTTTTAATAAAAGAATTTATTTTCAAAAATTGTTTGTAAATTTACATTTTATTTGTGCACAATTACGATTGGAAAAGACCCATTGTGTTTAAGTAAGCGTTCTATGTGAATAGAGGTCTTTCACAGTATAGTATGGATCACGGGTTACTTAACACATAAACGTCCATTCTTAACCGATTGATGAGAATGGGAATCTCATCATGTTTAGGTTATTATGTTATGAATTCCAAATGGGGAATGGCTTACCTTTAGCTAATGAGTAGTCCACTCACTTCATGACATACACGTATTTCAAATACGTAGAACTAAACCTGTAGTAGTGGTTTCTTAAAAGTACTATATGGTAAAAACATAGACTACTACTACTACTACAGTGTGGACTAGTACTCTACGACTTGAGTATGAGATGGTGGTCTGACGAAGCTGGAAGCATGTACTTTGATATGCTATAGTTGAGGTTATATCGTAAGGCCAATATATTTGCATGTTGGGTATGTATAACTAGTTAGTTAAGACAAACTTGTACAAGATAGTTTCTATACTATATCGCCCCTTATGGTTGTCTAAATGATCTAAATATCCAGGGCCCTAGAAAACATGACTTGGATGTTTGCTTTAGGGTAGCTCTCTTGGAAAGCGGAAACAATCCAGTAAGTTATGGATCATTGGACTAGAAGCATAAGGATGGTAGATGTCATTTAGAGTGGTGTTAGTACACTTCTTTCTTTCTCAATGTACGACAATGTATAGAGGGGTATTTTAGTCATTACATTTGTAGGTCGGAGACTTTGCTAACATAATATTGTCCTTGGGGTCAATATTTCTTTATGGTGATATTAGGAAATATTTAAAATGACAAATACATCTATTTGTATGGCAAGTGTATTTTGGTCATTTTAGTAGCCAAGCGGTGTGTCTTTTGGTCCCCAGTATAGACTGTAAGTCCTAATAAAATACAGGCTAAGGAATTTGTCTTAAATTAAATTAAATAGAATTTATTTTATTTAAGTAGTCTGATTGAATTATTAGGCTAGAATAAAATAAAGGTCCAAAGAGAGAGATAATTAATTAAATTAGTTTGGTGGGTTAATTAATTGTTCAGGGCTTTAGCCTAGTTTGAATAATTAAAGATTAACTTGGAACTAAACTAATATAAGCTTGTTAATTGGACTAGTTTATTTGGGCTGGGAAATTAATTATTTGTTAATCCATTTATTTGGTTCTAATTAGAATAATTAATTCAATCCAAAAAGGCTAAATGATGCGTTTTGATTTGGGCATAAAAATCATACAAAAACTAAGTACATTCCCAATCAAGTTTAAATTAAAACGTTGGACCCAAATCACACATATGAGCAAGCGTACTCATCATTACTGAGCATAGGGTTCAAACGAGTGTCGATCCTCAAGGAACAAGTAAACATTAATTACCCCTCTTTCATTGTTTAACCGACTCAACAAAGTGAAAATCAAATAAATAGAAAAACTAAAAATAAAAAATAAAATAAAAATATATACATGTCAAAGATGGAGAAGTATGCAACTCAAACCATTGATTAGACAATCATGATCTTCAAGAACTTAATCATTATCATAATCAATCATTCTCTCGGCACCATGAAGGATTAAGGTAAATTAGCATCACTTGGTCTGTCTCAACTAATTATTACATTCTAGATAAATTAGCATCACATGGTTTGTCTCAACTAATTCATCTAAAAGATACATTAAACACAATCCTTAATTAAATTTCCGTGGTCTGGTAAATTTAAAACATGAAATTAATCAATGAATCCTTAGTCTGGCAAACATCAATTAACCTTTAATTACTCAATCCTCAGCAATTAACCTCTTTGGTCTAGCAAGTTAACAGCCAATGAATGCGAAAATTAATCAATGTCAACCATCATCAACCTCTTTGGTCTAGCAAGTTAACAATAAAAACAACCAACTAATCTCAGAATATGCCCAAGTAATTAAATACCAAGAAGAACAGTCAATTAATCAAAAGATCAAATAACTCCAAGAATCATGATTATCAAAAATAATGTCAAATTACAAAAGAACAATTAAAACATCATTGTCAAGAAAAAGGAAACAAAGTAAAAGAAAGAACTCATAGACAAGCCTCCTTCTTCTTCTTTTGAAAACCTTCTGGTACAGCCCTCCTTGAATTTGAAGAATTCCTCCTTAGACTGAGTGATTTTCTATGGTGATCAATGAATTCTCCCATTTTTCCTTGTGTTTTTCATCTATTTATAGGCTTAAGAAGTGCCTAAACTCGTAGGTACAATGTTCTTGGTCGAGTAGAAATTTGAAGATGCTAAAACTCCCCAGATTTCTAAAAACGCGTCAAAAGATCACAACACCGACTCAAGAACAGACCACAGCCAGCGACGCCTTGGTCCTTCGGAGTCGGTGCCGCCTGTGTTCTGTTTCTCCACTTGTTTGCCGATTTTTCTCTGAATTTTTCGCATACGTTCCAGACTACAGCCGGCGCCGCCTCCAGCGTTATAGCCAGCGCCGGTTAGGCTCTGTTCTACTCTGCTTCTCCAATTTTTCCATCGCTTTAAAGTCCGTGCATCCAGTGTACAGCCGACGCCGATTCTAGGCTTCTAGCCGGCGCTGCCTTTGCTCTGTTTCGCGACGGTTTCACTTCGTTTTACCCAAAAACCTCAAATAATGACCAAAACTCCTTTCCAAGGGTAAAATCTCAAATATGAAAGAATATGACTAGTTATTACACAAAATGTATTACAAAAGAGCCTCAAATAACTAAGTAAAATATAACCAAAGTAGCCCCTATCATATTTCCCCACACTTAGCTCTTTGCTTGTCCTCAAACAAAGCATCAAGAATAAGTAGAAAAAATACAAGGTTTTACTCACATCACTCGATCAATTCCCAAAACATATCTTCAATGCTTTCTTTACTTATGAACATAAAACATATGATACTAAATCTTTCACAGCCAATGCAAGACTTGTATATTGTTAAATGACTTAGTAGAACCGTCACAATACTTCACAATATTCTCAAACCATTAGAAATAAGTTAGTTCAAAAAGAATATGCATTCCATATGCTTACTTTTCATACACTCTCTCCACTAATCTAAGACATATCATGATTCTACTTAGATCAAGTAGGACTTTTAAGCTTGTAATGTAAGGCTAAAAGTTTATAATGTGGCTTAGCAAAAAAAGGATATAGAAACATCAAAAGTCAAAGAAAAACTGAGAGTAAGCAAGAAAAGGGTAACCAAAATAAACCTATAATTCCTAACTCTTCTTGCTCTCTTATTCTAAGAACCAATCAAACCATACCCTTATATAATAACCCTTATGCATTTCAAGCATATCCTGCATTGCTCTTTCTTTTCTTCACAAGATCAATCAATTTTCCAGCAATGGTAGCAAGTATCTTATATGAACTTACTTGAACAGTTCACTCACCATTCCTTTTGTGATTTTTTCCCTCTTTTTGTCTTCAATTCTCTTTCAATTCTTTCTTCCTTTACTCTTCTTTTTTCTTTTTCTACTGTTGTTCTTTTCTTTTTCATTTACTTTCCTTTCTAGCAGCTGTTGTTTTCTCTCTTCACTCGTTTCTTTTCTTCTTTCTCATCTTTTTTCAGCTTGCATTCTTTTCTTTCTCAATATTTCAACTTTTTCCTTTCATTTCACTTCATCTCTTTTCCCAGCTGCAATTGTAATTGATCCATGACTGAAAGTAACAAGTCATGATCTCTCTCCCTGCTTTGTTCTCAACATACATACACTTTCATCCTTGAAGAGCATAAAGAATTGGAAATTATACAAACTCTCAGCACAAGTAATGGATAGAATATCATGACAGGTTGTAAAGAAAGAAATCACCAATTTAAGCTCAAAATAGGCACTAGGGATAATATAGCAATAGATAGGCTTGAAAAGCTCAAACTATCCAAAGAAGTCCTATTACCGTCATCCCTAAGTTAAATCATGAATGTCTTTCTTGATGGAAAACGAGAAACAGGGGCATGCTTTGTACGTTAAAAAAAATTGGAGAAAAATAAAACGCGAGCCTTAAAGGCTATGCGGAAGCGTGAAGATCATACCTTTGCGTTCCTTAACCCTCCTAGGTTGTGTAGGAACAGATTGAACGGCTGCAATCACCTCGCTTTGCACACTTGAAGGAGCTTCTAGTTGAACACCTGCTAGCCTTCTACTTCGCCTTGTTTGCATTAACGCTTAACTCTCTAGTTCTCGGGATATTCCTCAGCCTAACCTCTAGTTGGTGAACACTATGGTGAAGAGGAACGGTCTCAAAACTCCTTGGTTCACTCGCTATTGATTAGCGAAGAAACCATGAAGAAAACAAGGTAGAGGGAGACGTGAGAGAGCTGCCAGAGAGAGATACACGAGAGAGGCACTCTTGTGTGTAAAGGGAATTAGGGTTTTCTTTTCTCAAAGAGTTGTTTTATCAGTTCGCCAAAACTAGGTCTCTCAATATCTAATAAACATATCCCAGGGATTTCAAAACACCCGGATGTTATCCTGAGAATCAGTTTGGCCTAACCCTAAACTCCTCTTAACCGTATCTGGAAAAAACCTTAAGGCCCAAGCTATTGGGCCAGAAAAATATTTATTATTTTTCTTGGACCCAAAAGGCCCAAAATAATAAATATTAATTATTTATTTCTTGGGCTTACATAAGTAACCCAATAAATAATTAATGAGCCCAAATGAACCATAATAATTAATCTTTAATTATTTATTTCTTGGGCCTATATAAATAACCAATAAATAATTAAACATTATTTATTTCCCCTAATTTAAGCCCATGTTAATTTCTTAATTATTCATACTGGACTTAGGCCCTGAATAATTAATTAACCAATTAAACTAGATAATTAATTTCTCTTAACTCCTATTTCATTTATTTATTTATTTTATTCCAGTCTAATAATAAATTACACTTCCTGAATAAAATAAAATAAAATAAAATCCTCTTCAACTGAGACCAATTCCTCAACCTAAAAGTAGTTAGGACTTACGGGCTATCCCGAGGATCAAAAAGACACATCGCCTTGGCTACTAAAATGACCAAAATACCCCTGCTATATAAATAGCTGTATTTTGCATTTTAAATATTTCCTAATATCACCATAAGGAAATATTGACCCCAAGGACAATGTTGCATTCGCAAAGTCTCCAACCTATAGGTGAAATGACTTAAATACCCCTCTACACATCGCCGTACATTTAGAGCGGAAGAAGTGTACTAACACCCCTCTAAATGACATCTACCATCCTTAGGCTTCTAGTCCAATGATCCACGACTTCCTGGAGTGTTTCCGCTTTCCAAGGGAGCTATCCTAAAGCAAACATCTAAGTCATGTTTCCCAGAGCCCTGGATAATTTAGACCATTCGGACAACCACAAGGGGCAATATAGTGCAGAAAGTATCTTGTATAAGTCTGTCTTAACTAACTAGTCACACATACCCAACATGCAAGTATATTGGCCCTACGATAGAACCTCAACTACAGCAAATCAAAGTATATGCTTCCAGCTTCGCCAGACCACCAACTCATACTCAAGTCGTAGAGTACTAGTCCACGCTGTAGCGGTAGTAGTCTAGGTTTCTACCATATATTACTTTGAGAAACCACTACTACAGGTCCTGTTCTACGTATTCGAAATACGCTTATGTCATGAAGTGAGTGGACTACCCACTGGCTAAAGGTAAGCCATTCCCCATTTGGAATTCATAACATAATAACCTAAACATGATGAGGTTCCCAGTCTCATCAATAGGCTAAGAACAAATGTTTATGTGTTAAATAACCCGTGATCCATACCTTACTGTGAAAGACCACCATTCATATGGATCACTTATTTAAACATAATGGGCCTGTTCCAAACGAAAATCGTGCACAAACAAAAAGTAAATTCACAAACAATTTTTGAAAATAAATTCTTTCATTAAAATATTCGATTGTACGTCAGAAACCCAGTCTAAGAGGGCATACAATCCAACATTTCTTATTTCGCCTCGAGAGGTATTCAAGTAT
>JANUWF010000125.1:0-15721 GCA_026120185.1 Voacanga thouarsii
GAGTAGGCTAGAATTCTCTAGAAACATGTGGATATGTAAGTTGTATAGCAAGTGGTTCCTCTAACACTCAAAGTTCTTCCCATAATACAACAATTCCCAAAGAGAATAAAGCCTAATGCTACTTAGTGGAAAAATAGTCGTCCTTCTTGTGGCCGCCAAGTCCTCCCCTAAAATCCTCATGCTTTTCCTTTTATACTTTACACTAGAACAATTAGAAGAGTTGAATTAAGCACCACTTCATGAATCAGGCCCCCACTTGAACTCTCCTAAAGGCATGGGCTCTTGCAATTTACTTTTCAACCCTTTAATTTGTAGCTTTTGCATTCAAGTCCCTAGAAAAATCAAATAAACACAAATAGAGTAAATTGTCCAAATAAAGCTCATATTGTATTAAATTCCAACATAATTTATTTAGAAATCACCCAATATATCTAATGCAATATTAATACATCAAACTCCCCTACACTTAGATGTTTGCTTGTCCCCAAGCAAAGAGTAAGTTCAAACCAAAATGTCTACACACAATGGCTTCAAGATCACATCTCAAATGCTTTCTATGTTAGTACTAATAAAACAAATGCTCATGTACTTATCATAACAAATGTAAGATTTGTGTAAGTGAGATGATGACTAGTAGTGCAAATAATGTTCTTAAGTCATTTGAAGAATAGAGTTCAAATCAAATATGCATTCCATAAGCTTACTCTTCACACACACTCTCTATTAATTGAGGCATATCATGATTCCACTTAGATTAGGTAGGACTTTAACGCTTGTAATGTAAGGCTAAGGAGTTGGGATAATAATCAAAAGATATAAAATAACAAAATGCAAAGAGAATAGAGCTTGCAAGAAAAAAGTGATATCAAAACATAGCAAAGACTCCAATCATTGCTTGCCCCAATACATACCAACATCCAATGCCCAAATTCTCATACCATGATCAAAATGCAAGCTAAGAAATATTTGTGTCCTCACCATTACAATTGTTGCAACAATCATCAGCACCGTGAAAATTCAGTACCAGGACTAGCCTTACAACCAGCCTAGATCAACAAACTGTGCTCTTCTTCTTGTGTTTTCTTTTTTTTTTTTTTTCTTTCTTTGTTTTTTTCTCAATGAAATTCTATCTTTTTTTTTCCTTTAGACTGCTATATATATTTATATATCTATATAAAAATACACACACACACACACACACACACATATTCACTTTTTGTTATTTCTTTTTTCATCATTTACACATTTTGCAATAGCTCTATAGAGTAACATGGCAAGGCCATGATTCAACACATAATACAATGCACTCTCATCCTCTTGATCACCCCACATATAATATTGATCAAGCAACAAAAAGGAAGAAAGCCAACCTAGAATAGTAGCTTTTTATACAAGTTATAAGATTCCACCTAGATCTTCTTACTTAGGACAACAACTTTCCCTTTTTAAACTTGTACCCAAATCGTAACGGGCAATAAAAGAACTGAAGCATAAATCAAGCCCCCACAAAAAGATAATGGGTCACAGAAACTCACTGATTCATGAAAGAAATGAATAAATTTAGGAACAAAAGGGTACTATGGATAATTCACAAAGTAAGTTTGAAAGGCTCAAACTGTCCAAAGAAGGCCTGTGATCGTCGTTTCTAAGCAAAATTATCAATGACTTCTTATTTCACCTCGAAAGGTATTAAAGTAAGTTCTCAAATGATCACAGAAGTTTTCGAGAAAGCTGACTTAAGAATACTATAAAGCATTTGTAAAGCACTACAATAGTCCATAGTGCACGAAAAAAGAAAATTCATGCATAAGATATAAAGAGTATAGAACACATGCTTTATCAACATAAACCAAAGATATGCACCAAGAAGATCTTGAATCCATTCAAAAACAATGCAGGAGAAGGAAAATGGTAAAGTGGACTAACACATGCATCACTATTTCAAAAGATAACTCCAGAGACACCAAATAATCAAAGCATGAAGCATGTAGTGCCTCCCCTATACTTAAAGCTAGTAGTGTTCTCAATGATAACAACAAAAGCATAAAGAAATAGAAAAATAAACCAAGGGCCCTGTCAGAAATGGTAGGAAAGCAACATGGTATCACACATCCGGAGCATCAGAGCTACCAAATTCCCCCTCATCATCATCTGAATCCTCAACACTCGTCGAGTCAATAGCATCATCATTAGGAGCATGAGTGGGGCCACCAAGAGGCTCACTAGGGAAGGTGTGCTAGTAAAGGTGGGTAAGCATGCGTTCTTGGCGATCCAATCGTGTGACAATTTGTTGCTGACCTTACTAGAGCTGCAAAAGTAAAGTTTGCACATGCCTCAAAGGGACAAAAAGATCAATTGGTAATGATAGGGAACTGGTAGAAGGAGCCACAGGAGGTGGAGGAATAGGGGTAGCGGTAGCAAGAGAGGGTGGTGGTGGCGGTGTAGAAGTAGAATGTGTGATACATGATGATGGTACAGAAGGAGTTGGGGCACCTGAAAGAACTAGTTGCCCTTTATACTTCAAAAATTAAAATCAAAGTATAACGCTTAGTAAATAAAGTACTTTAGAGATCTTAAGTCTAAGGTTACTTGCATATTTGCAATAATGAGATTCTATCACTGGCACTAAATAGTTATCTATATGATTATCTTATAGTTAGGCTATTCAATGAACTTGTTCACTTAACAAGCTTCCACGTGTTAACTTTAAATATCACAATATTTACGGATATGAGAACTACCACTTGATCTAAATAAGAAGTATAACACGTGCCAGTCTTTGTGCATTAATAATGTCCTATCTCATTACATTATGACTAGGGATAATTTAAGCACAAGTACTATATAGTAAAATAGGAATCTCACATTATGTTCTCTATCATAATTTTCTTAATATTATACTATGTTCTTAGGATTTTATCTACTAATTTAATACGTATCTACAAAATGATGAATTAAATTGAAAGATAAATAATGCCTTTTATTAATAAATGTGCAAAAATATATTGTACAAATGATTGGCTCTAGAGCACAACTCTAATAATCTCCCAATTACACTAAACCCAATCATTCATGTATCTAATACCAAATGACCAAACATGACTATCATGTTTCTTTTGGAGTAATGTCTTTGTAAGCGGATCAGTTATATTCTGATCAGTGGGAACTTTCTCTACCCGTACATCCTTTCTATCAATGATTTCTCTAATAAAATGATAGTGTCTAAGTATATGCTTGGATCGTTGATGAGAGCATGGTTTCTTTCCTTGTGCAATGACTCTATTGTTTTCACAATACAAAGGTATTGGATCAATAATGCTAGGTACCACTCCTAGTTCTGATATGAACTTCTTGATCCAAACTGCCTTTTTGCTGCTTCAGAAGCCACTAGATACTCAACTTCAGTGGTTGAATAAAAATTGTGTCTTATTTGAAACTTTTCCAACTAACTGCCCCACCACCAAAAATGAACACGTAGCCGGATTGGAATTTGTAGTCATCCTTATCAGATTGGAAACTAACATCAGTATACCCTTTTACTTGTAACTTACCTTCTCCTCCATATACCAAGAATAAATCCTTAATCCTTCTTAAGTATTTAAGGATATTTTTGACAACCACCCAATGACCTTCTCCAGAATCAGATTGGCGTATGCTTGTCAAACTAAGAGTACATGATACATTGGGCCTAGTACATATTGTGACACCCCACCTAAAATGCACCTAGAAGTAGGAAAACATGTTGTACATATAGCATGAGCATCCTTGCACATACACAAATTTGTCATTGCATGAATAAAGTTAATTGAGCATGATAGAGGAGGAATTGTTGTGGTTAAATAAAGACTAAGAAAACACAACTTGAAATAACAGGGGATATAACATTTTATATGAAAATAACTAGTTGGAAGAAATATATATTTTGTATAAATATAGGTATATTCAAGTTTTTAATTATTTGAGTGCATATTAATTAAAATAATAAATAAGTTTGATAACTAATTATTATTTGATTAATTCATTGAAATATATAGAAATATAATTGTAATATTATAATGAAATATTTGGACATTTAACCTTTTGTGTATTTTAAAATTTATTTGACTATCTTATTTATGTGTTAATAATTTTTGAAGTAATTAAATTAAGGACTAGCAAGTTCTCTCACCTATTCATTTTATTTCCCATTAAGAGAAAAAAAAATGATTTTTCTTACTCTAATTATTTGTTCAAGCTAGGAAAATATTTTGTGGAGACACCTAGGCTTCCAGCCTTGGTGCCACCACATAGGAAGAGGAGAAGGAGAAAAACCTAATTCTTGTATAATTGAAATAAATTATCTTGAAGGGATTTATTAATTTCTAATCCTTTAATGTTTAGAAAAATCTTGGGGAACATTCACTCCTCTTCCTACTCCATTGTGCCCCCACCTAGCCCTCTAAACCCCCTAAGATAATGATTAATTAATTAAATGAAGGTTTTTATTAGTTAAAACCTAGAGAAAATAGGATTTTTCCTTAATTCTTTTCCTTCTATATTCTAAATCTAGTATAATTCATCATAAAAGCCTATCTAAATAAGTTTTTGGAGCCCTAAATTCTCATTGTAGCTGCCACTCTCTCTCTCTCCTCCCTACCAAATGAATCTTCCTTTTGTGCCATAAAATTGGTTACTTCAATTGCTTACGGAAAATTCTACACAAGACCACACACTTGAAGCATCATTCTTGGGATGAAAGCTTGAATATTTAAGTGGAAACAAAATTTAGAAAACACCTTCTACCCTTCCTAAGAGTGGTCAAGATTAGTGTTACAAGAGGTATGGATCTAGAGCATTCTTTTCCTTAATTTTCCTTAGTGCCGCCACCAAAGACCAAAATTAGGGTTTGCCGAATAAATTGTTAATGCATTTTTCTAGACCAAAGATGATTAAAGAATTATGTTTAAGAATCAAACTTGCTTAATTCTTGGGAAAAAAAAACCTTCTTTCAAAGGATTTATACCAAAGAAATGTCTTTTTTTTTTCTCTTGAATTATTGTTTTCATTGAAAGCTGGAATTTTTCCTAAGAAAAATGATTTCTTATTGTATTCTTGGAAAAACTCTTGATGTGTTCATGTTAAGGGTTGTGTCGTCTTACCTAAAGTACTCTAGGGATGTATTTTCCTAAGACTTAGAAATTGATTTCATGAAACCTAGAATAAATTGTAAGCTTGCTAGAATTTTTGTTAACCTGTGGTAATCGCTTGTTTTGTTCAAAATAAAATAGCAAAGGAATTTATTATTGTAGGGTCATTTGATAATGTTTACTAGACATATTTAGGATGTTATTTATGCTAGAAATCAGGCAAGAAAACACTAGGATTAATCCCAGAAAATTTTCAAAAAAATAGGGAAGTAAAAATAGAGGTTGTTGGTTTTCTGTACAGTCTGTTTGGAGCTATTATTATGGGGTGATAAAGTCTGAATCCGAGAAAGATCAAAAAAGAGAAAACATAGCTTCCACACTGGTCTGTTCTAGGCAGAACACTATAGTAGCGAAAAATAATTTTTTAAGTGTAATTAAAGTCTAGGTTTTGTGCAAGGCCACTTATTATTATTTTTTTTTTATCTAAAATGTTTAGGTATATCTCTGTGAAAATTGAAGTCAATCCAAGGTGTTTTTATATGTATTATACACTTGGGAAAGAAATGATAACTTGCTACAAATTGTGATCAACTTAAGAATTTCTAAGAAAACTCCCTAATATTAATTTGTATCCTTTTTGAGATGTAATAATTATAAGTATTGACACATAGGGATGTAGTAAATTTTTGGATAATGATTTATTTGAAACCGTGTTAGTTGTATGTAAATAGGGAATTAATTATATAAGGAATATGATTTCCTAAAGTACCAGGAATAGGTTATGACTTCTTTATTTTCTAACCTTTACACTTGGAAGGTTGTCAAGGGTAAGGATCTACTCATTAGGATTAAGAAATTTATTTGCCATACCAAGGTAAGCTCTTGCATTAAATTGTATACGAAACAATAGATTTGCAAGTTATCAAATGTTATGTATCATCAATACAAGGTTGTTGTAATAAAATGTTCAGTATGGCTAGTTTTCTTACTCTATTTCAACTCATGCATTCCTTAAACAAATAGATTTCAAAACAACTCACTTGACTTTTGCACTAGATGATTTAATCAAGGTTTACCAAGCCATGCTAGATATTTTCTTTTTTATTATTACTTGATACTAATGAGTTTCCTTGATGCAAAAACATTGAGTACTCAATAAGGGTAGGATACTATCACTAGCCTAAGATGGGGCGAGCTGGTTTTTCGGTAGGCAGTGTTAGTGTTATGCCCTGAGGCAATCACTTGTACATTGTATATGACACATTTTATTTTAATAAAAGGCATTATTTACCTTATAGTTTCTTTTGTTTACTTTAAGTAATATAACTATTCGATAAAGTCCCTAGTACAACACTGTATTAAGGAAATCATGATAGAGATCGTGATATGAGATTCCTACTACACTGGATGGTGTTAGTACTTAAGTGGTCCCTAGTCATATTATTAATGAGACAGGATATTATTAATGCATTAAGACTAGTATGTGTTAGACTTCCTGATTTGATCAGGCGGTGGTTCTCATAACCGTGAATATTGAGATACTCAAAGTTAACACATTGATGCTTGTTAATGGAACCAGTTCATTGGATGACCTAACTTTAAGATAATCACATGGATAACTATTTAATGCTAGTGATATAATCTCAATATAGCAAACGTACTTTGTTTGCTGAGCATTGTACTTTGATTCCAATCTCCGGAGCTATATATACACATCATATGTATATATATATACATATATACAGACATATATACATACATATATATGTCTGTATATATGTATATATATAAATTCTAGAACTCGTTCTCCCGCTTTTTCACTATCCACTGAGGGATGTACTCCACACTGATGGCTTCAACAAAGTTGGACCACGTCCATTCTTGATCAACCGTCTCCCAGTCGTCTTGAACCCGCTGCCACCATGCCCGAGCTGGGCCCGTCAAATGGAATGCAGCAAATTTAAATATCCACTCCTCGGTGTACTAGAGCATTGCAAATATATCCTCCATTGTCCGACCCATTGCTCTACTTTCTGATCTCAGCTTCGCCCAGGAAGACGGGCAGCTGAAACTTCAAAAACCACTGCAATGCCTCATCCTCTCCCTTGGGGTTCCTCCGCTCGGTCAGGATCTACAGAATCTCTGCCGTCTTAGTGAATGCCTGTCCCATCGACACATCAACGGTGCTTCAGACCCTATCCCCATATCCGGTTCACTCTCATTACCCCGATTGGATGATTGCATCTAGGTTGTCTCAACTTCTGCTGCCATATGATCTGCTTCCGGAATCCTTCTGCTTGATGAAGCTACACGGTGCTTGAGTTCCATTCTAAACCATACCCAAATGATAAGTGTATGCATTCAATGATTAAATCATTTAGTTGAGCATGCATTCATAGTCAGGTATAAGTAAAAGGAAATTAGATGCAAGTTTTGGTCTAAAGAATTGCTCATAAATTTTCTCTCAAATTTTTATTTGCCTAAATTTGAAATTTAAACAAAAAACAAAAATAAAATTCCTTAACATAAAAGTTTACGAAAAATAATAAATAAACATCCTGATCAAAATAACTATCAGCCCTTTAGTCTTCATCAGAATCTTCAAAATCAGCTTCATACAACCATCCCCCAGAGTTCTTAGAGAAGTCTATCCCAGCCCCACTGGCAAACCCCTCCATTGGCTACTTCCCGGGTCGCCTAGAACTCTACTCGGGCTCAACTCGGCTGGGTGGAGGATTGAAAGAAGGCCTAGGTAAAGACTCATAATCTATCTTCCCTGGGTCATCACTATCTGCTGATAAATCTACTATAGGACTAGGAGGGTGGGGAATATGCTCCACGGCTATCTCCTCATCTTCACTGTCAGAACTAAACTCTATCACTGGGATTGGGAGTGGCTTATGGACTGGGACCTCATCATCACTGCTATCCTCCAAAGGAATAACAGGCTATGGTACTGGAAGGTCGTCTGGGTAGATAGGGATAAGAGGATGCTATTATTGCCCCTTCCTCGTGGTTCTAAGCATTCTAAGCATCCTACAGGATAAACAAGATAGGTTAGATAAATATTTGAACTTAAATAGATAGAACATATACTATCTATATTTGCCTAAACCTAGGCTATGTAGTACTTATAACATCCTACTACCTAAGCCTAACAAGGCCGTGGATGTCGCCCCGTCCAAAGGATAATGGGTCTTTATAACTAGGTCACACAAACAAAAATAAAACAATACTTTAAAATTTAAACTTATTGCAATCCAAAAATTTAAGATAAATCCAAAATAAAAATTGTTCACTCTCAACTCCCAAAGCATTACATAAATTAAATAATAGAATATCTTCCAAGGTAGGCAACAACTAGTTACTCATTCCCATAGCAGGATCGACCTGAAATCATGGCAAAAAGGGTGATGAGATAAAAATCTCAGTAAGTCCGTGTGTGCTTTGGGTGTTCAGTGAAAATAGTTCATGAATGCAAGGTGTAAGAACTTCATAAGAAAAATACTGGCAAACAATAAACAATATTACAAATCAAGAGTGGCATTTTAGCTTTTCCAACCATACATGAACAATAAAATCCACCACTCAAAAGGGCGGCTATGGGTTACCACACGTTGGCCCCCATAACTATATAACGGTCAGAATGCCACACTTTGTGCAGACAGACAAAAAAGCTAGGTGATCAGCCTACATGGTAAGATTCTCCTCCTTCTCTACACCCAAACAAAACTAGTTGTCCACTCCAGCAACACACAGTCCACGTGACTAAAACCTGCTAGCTCAGAACGGCATGACTAAGTAGTACTGACATTTCTCTAAGTTGAGTTCATCTTCTGGAGGTGGCCTCCTGCCAGAAGACTCACTCTTGCTCTTCAAAACTAGTACTACTAGTCTACCCTTATTGAGTACTCAACGTAGTTCATCCCACTTAGGAGAAAACTAATAAAACATAGCTTCACTTGAAAATGGCAATCAAGGGTTTCCAAAGTCTTTGTCAAAATTAGTTTTAGAAATGGTTTAGTGTTTGAATAAAACTGCTTGTTGTTTTTCAAATAATTGGTTTGATTGAAATAAGAAAGGAAACAGTCCCTAATTGCCTTTACAAAATCAGTGTTCACAAACTTCATGTTGAGCTTGCCATAACAACTTTTGCAACAAACAGGTTTAATGCAGGAGCTTACCTGATCCTTTGCTCGAGATAGAATAAAGATCTCCAAAAGCTTACCTAATCCCGCCTGGGTTAAACATAAGTCATAATTAAACTCAAGCCAAAATTTTGCTTTTACAAATAATCCTAATTCAACTTACTATAATCATGACTCTAGTGTCCCAAGCATTAAGGCTAGGTAATAAATAAAGGGTTTAAAAAATAAATCTAGCTTGATATTAAAATAACTAGGGTTTGTGAAATAGTTACTAATAAGCTGTAAGTTTAAATCTTGCTATAAATAAATTGAGGTTTATTTGAAGAAGGGTCCTAGGTCCTAGATGATATTATTTAAGACAATAATCTTTCAATAATTAATTATTAGAAAATAATTGGTAAATAATATTAGTTGTGAGTAAATTTTAATACCTTTGATTAAAAGATCATAAATAAATTTTATTATTATTTATAAACATAAGACTTACAAAATTAATATTTTACCTATTATGATTATTTATATAAAAGGCTTTATTTGATATTATTATTATATAATATCTACATATTTTTTTTCTTTAACAAAAGCCATCATTTATTTGACTAAAATTATCATTATTTTATATAATAGTCCAAATCCACATTTTCCTAAGGTTTTTGAATTCACTAGAAGGACTAGTATTAATTATTTTATTGATGAAATAAAATTGGCTAACTTAATTAGCTTAAGGACAACAAGGTCATAATCATAATTTCTATTGCTAACCATAATCATGAACATACACTCTACACTAATCAACAAAACATCCAAATCATGAATAAAAGCGTAGATCCAAATCTACCAACACATGATCCAAACTCCACTAAACATAATCATATTCATGGCCATAACAAGTATACATGAACATAAAACCCTATTTACCAAAGGTGACATAATCTCTAACATGCTTGATCATTCATACTACTCACGACATGAAGGGATGCAACAAACCCTAAAAATGCCATACATTCAACCAAGATAAATCATCACATGCATCAATCCCATCTCCATCATACAAACACATTCATTCTCATGCTTCAATCCCAACTCCATCACAAAAACACAAGATCAATCTCCCAATATATTCCATCCTCATCCAACTACATCCAAGAGACATGAATCTAGAATTTAAAGAGAAGATTGAAGAGGCTTACTTGAATGATGACTACTTTGAGGACATTTCAAGAGAACCCTCTCGCTAGGAAGGCTTAATCAGTCCAAGGAGAAGAAGAAAAATGGCCATGGTGGGAGTAACCGTTCGGCCGAGAGAGAGTGTGTGAGTGAACGAGAAAGAGAAAGAGAAAGTCTATATATATATATATATATATATATATATATATTCATTAAGAGTTGAAGATGAATGATGATGGAGATGATTGTTCATGCTTACCTTGAAGGTGTTCTTGAGCCTTCAAGAAAATTTTGGTTTTTGATCCAAAAGTGAGGCTTTGATTTCAGTGTTAGATGCTAAAAATTGCAGGAATGGATTCACGAGAATAAGTAGGTATAATCTGGAGTTTTTGGAGAAGATTGAAGTGGTTTTGAGTGGCCTTAGGCGTGACAATAGTAGTAGATGTTCTTGGTGTTCTTGGATGTTTGGAGAGAATAGATGAAGCTGGCCGAAATTCTGTTGGCAAAGAGTGGCCGACTAGTTTGAAGATTTTTGGTAATTGGATTTTCAGATTTGGGAGGAAAAGGAAAGCTGGTTGTTTGAAATTCAAAAAGAATAATTTAGGGAATATTTTGTGGTAGCAAATATGGTAAGAAGATCTTTGTTGTTGGAGGTCCTTTGGAACCTTCAATGGCCGACTAAACTGCTGGAATTTCCGCTGAGATGAATGCTATTCGAATGAGCATTATGGTGTACAATGGTGAAGGAATTTTTGGCTGAATTGCTAGAATGCTATTCAATGGCCGAAATATGGTGTACAATGGTGAAGGAATTTTTTGGTTAGTCGAGGGTTAATCTATGGAAGTTTGTTGGAATATTTTGCTAGAATTTTGAACTCCAATTGATGGCTTGATTGGAGTGATTGATGGAGAGATTTTAGGAGTAGCCATGGAGCTCCTTTCATGTAGAACTTTGGTGGGGATGATGAAGTTCAGTTCATGGCTTTTCAAGGTGGGTTTTTACAAAAAAATGGGTTGAGTTTCGGACAAGGGTGAAGAAGGAACAAAGCTAGAAATTCTTATCAACCTTTCGCAAGCTTGATGGAAATTTCTGGGAAGATTTTTCTGCCATGATTCATCCGATTTGCTATAGGTTTGAAGAGATATTGGGATGTCTTTTAAGGCTGGTTTCCAGCCTTCCTTTTGGAGAAAGAACAAGGTTAAATTGCTTGTTGGAAAGTTGGTAGAAACATTTTGGTTTTTGGCTCACCAAGCTGCGAAAATTGTCTAGGAATTTTCTTGGTTTGCACAGCTTTTGTGCAGCTCGGTTTTAGTTGGAATTTTTAGTCTTCAAGCTGAGTGAATTGGCCATTCTTCTTGCAGTATTTTGGAGGGAAAGATGGCTGAAATTTTTTACAATTGGACTGATCAAGAAGCTGGAAAAAATTTCAGATTACTACATGAAGAAGATGAACACATATAAGTTGGAGTTTGAAGGTTCAACCATGGAGATTAATTCTCTTGGGAACCTTCCGTAACTCCTCCCCATTTTCAGCCAACAAGATACCTCACATAGACATTTTTGAAACCTCAATATCGCAGAACTTTGCTGGAATTTTCTGAAAATAAAATTGTCTTAGATGAATTGAACAACCTAATTGATTAAGAAGTAGGGAAAGCTAGAGATCAAAAAAGGTATAAATCCCTTAGAAATTTTTGTGGGACACAAGAGTGGAATTAGGACATTCCTTCATGTCTCCCCTAGGACAACTCTCCTACTCTTCCCCAAGGCATGCAAAGGCCGAAATATAGCCTACCTAACCAAAAATAAAATTTAATCTTGCTAAAACTCAAATGATGGAATTTGAACTCAAGACCTCAAGGATTTACTCCAAAGCTTTAACCACTAAACCACAACATTTCTTGTTCCTATTTTCTTTCCCAAATATTTTTCTTATTTAACCCTCAATCTATCTCCCTATTTCTACCTCAAGCAAAATTACCATTTTGCCCTTCTTACTCACAAAGCACAATTAAGCCATCTAGACCACAAGTCACAAATCCAAAGCACATAAAATTATATAAAAATATATTTATGCATGCGAGAAAATATGATATACATCCCACCCCCCTCCTTACTCTAAGGTTGGTTTTAGCTGGGATTTCACATGCAAGGCCTACTTGGAGACCGTTAAGGACAAGAAGCAGAAGGAGAAGCTTATGAGCACTTCTACTCCGGGCATGTTGTTGAGCTAAATACTACCTTTAGAAATGAGATATGGGTATTACATATCGGATGTAGATCTCATTTATGCAATAACTTGCAGGGAGTAAAGAGGAGTAGAAGGATAGAGAAAGGTGATGTGGACCTACGTATTGCAAATTAGGCAAAGGTTGCTACACTTGTTGTGGGGACATATGAGCTGAAACTGCTTGCGGGATTAATTCTAGAATTACAAAACTATTACTATTACCAGTTTTAATGAAAAACATTATCTCAATTGAGTGTTTAGATTTAAATGGATATTTAAGAATAAATGTTATTCTTTTTCATTAAATAATATTCATTATGATTCAACAACTCTGTTTAATGGTTTATATGTTCTAGACTTGGATAATCCAATTCTCAATATAAACAATAAGAAACCTAGAATAGACTACTCTAACACCTCTTACTTATGGCATTATCATTTAGGCCATGTAAACGAAAATCGTGTTTCTAAGTTACACAAGCTTGGTGACTTTGGGTCAGTTGATTATGAATCATATGGCACATGCGAGTCTTGTTTACTAGATAAAATGGCTAAAACTCCTTTTTCAGGAAAAGGAGAATGGGCCAAGGAATTATTAGAACTCATACATTCTAATATTTGTGGCCCAATGTTAGAAAATTGGTTGATTCAACCCTATTTGAGATGTTCTTTGGTAAGAAACCAAAGTTTTCTCACTTGTAAGTATGGGGTTGTCCTACCTTTGTCAAATGCCCTTAGTTAGACAAACTTGATAATAAGTCTGACAAGTGTTTGTTTGTAGGATATTCGAAAGAATCTTTCGGTTAGTACTTCTACCTACCCTCTGAAAATAAACTATTTGTTTCGAAGCATGTCATGTTCTTAGAGAAGGAGCACATGCTCAAAGGGAACAGTAGGAGTAAAATTGAATTTAGTGAAGTTCAAGAAGATCAAACAAACAAGGATCAACCATCTGATCCCTCTTCTTTTGACAGAATAGATGAACCATCTACTACACAAGAACCTCGTAGATGTAGTAGGATGCGTGTGGCACCTAAGACATATAGATTTCTCATTAGTGACCACAATGACGTATTACTCATAGATGAAGATGAGCCTAATACCTACAAGGATGTTCTAAATAGTTCAGAATCTGGCAAATGGCTTGAAGCCATGAAGTCAGAGGTGGATTCCATGTACGACAACCAAGTATGGACTTTGGTTGATCTACCCAAAGGAATTAAACCTATTAGGTGCAAGTTGGTTTTCAAGAAGAAAATGGACATGGATGGTAACTTAGTTTCCTATAAAGTACGACTAGTGGCGAAGGGTTATCATCAACAATATGGTATTGACTATAACGAAACATTCTCTCTAGTAGCCATGTTAAAATCCATCAGGATACTCCTAGCTATTGCTGCTCATTACGATTATGAGATTTGGCAAATGGATGTGAAAACGGCGTTCCTAAATGGAAATCTGACTAAGGAAGTGCATATGACACAACCTGAGCGTTTCACATCCAGTGACGACACAAAGGTGTGTAAGCTACCAAAGTCTATTTATGGACTTAAGTAAGCTTCTTGGAGTTGGAACATCCGTTTTGATGAAACAATCAAATAGTTTGGTTTTATTTAAAACTTGGATGAGCCTTATTTATACAAGAAGGTCAGTGGGAGCACAATCGTTATCTTATTTCTTTATGTAAATAACATATTGCTAATAGGAAAAGATATACCTGTCTTGCAAACGGTTAAAAATTTGTTGTCCAAACAATTCTCCATGCAAGACCTTGGAGAAGCAACCTATATTCTTGGAATAAGAATCTATAGAGATAGATCTAAAAGATTTCTAGGTCTTTCACAATCTACATACATAGAAAAAGTGCTAAAGAGATTTAGCATGGATGAATCCAAAAGGGGATTCTTACCCATGTCGTATGCTGTAAGCCTTTCGTTTTAATGATGACAAAAATTCCTATTAATTATCATACGTATTATGTGATAGCGCTCAAATTGAACACGTAGCCTGATTGTGACTTGTAGTCATCATTATCAAATTGGAAACTGGCATCAATATACCTTTTAATCAATGTTAAACCTCTTTAGCACTTTATCTATATATGTAGACTGTGAAATACCAAGCAATATTTTTTTATCTATCTCTATAGATCCTTATTCTTAGAATATAAGTTGCTTTTCCAAGATCTTTCATGGAAAATTTCTTAGATAACCAAATTTTTACTAATTGTAGAATGGGAACGTCATTCCCTATTAGTAATATATCATCTACATATAGCAATAGGAAAATAATTGCACTCCTGCTAGCCTTCTTATTCACATAAGGTGCATCCATATTTTGTATGAAATTAAACTCTTTTATTATTTCATCAAAATGGATGTTTCAATTCCTATAAGCTTTCTTAAGTCCATAAATGAAACTTTGCAACTTTCACACTTTAGTATGATCTTTGAATATGAAACCCTCAAGTTGTATTATGTACACATCCTCAGTCAATTTTCCATTAAGGAAAACTACTTTAAATTTTCATTTGCCAAATCTAATAATCATAATGAGCAGCAAGTGCTAGGATTTTTGCATTGCTATTGGTGAAAAAGTCTCATGGTCAATACCTTATTGTTAACGATAACCTTTTGCAACCAATCTTGCTTTATAGATAATTACATTACCATCCATGTCGGTTTCTTCTTGAAAATCCATTTACACCCTATGGGTTTTATCCCTTCATATGGATTAACTAAACTCCAAACTTAGTTGTCATCCAAGAAATCTATTTCAAACATCATGGCTTCAAGCCATTTGTTATATTCTAAACTCTTCAGAAATTTCTTATAAGTGGTACACTGATCTTCTTCCATGAGCAATATGTCATTGTGATTATTTGTGAGAAATTTATATCTCTTAGGTGCCACAGTTATCCTACTTGACCTACAAGATTCTCGGGTATAAAAAGGTTCGTCTATTTTATTAATAGATTCGAAATCAATTGGTTTATTATTATTTGTTTGTGCTACTTAAACTTCACTAAGTTTAATTCAAAAGGAGGTAA
>JANUWF010000126.1:0-35457 GCA_026120185.1 Voacanga thouarsii
GATGATGCTTGTCTATATTTGCTTGCTCACTCTTGTTTTTGTTTTCTTTCTCTTTTTATGTTTTTGTTTTAGTTAGTTTGGCTTTCCTTTCTTTTTTTTATTTTTTATTTTTTATTTTTTCCTTTCTTTTATTTTTACTTTATTTTCTTTTCTAGTTGTTATGCTTTGGTATTTTCTTTTGTATTTTTTAGGTACTTTGATGATGCCTCACTCTTCAAGCATTCAGCTCTTGTACGACACGATGAATAGAAGTTTATTTTTCCTATCTTTTCTCCTTTATATTTTTGGTCCCATGGTATTGTTTGTTCTTGTTATATTTATGTGGCCATTGAGGACAATGTCCAGTTTAAGTGTGGGGGAGTGATTTGATTGACAAGTCTTCTATACATATTCTTTAGCCTTCTTGGGAGTAACAATTTTTGTGCAATAATTTTTCAAAATTTTCTGAGTTTCTGTGTGATTTCAAGCGATACTTTTTAATGCATATCTTTATGATGGATTGTAGAGAATATGTTCTAGATCATTTATGGCTTATGCATGACTTTTTGCACTCACTTGGACAAAGTAGTTCTTGATCTAATGCTTTACAGTATTCTTAAACCTGTTTTTTTTTTCTCCAAAATTCATGGAGCATTCTGGAACTTACTTGAATACCTCTTGAGGCGAAATAAGAAAGGCAATTATGATTTAACTTAGGGATGACGGTAATTGGCATTCTTTGGATAGTTTGAGCTTTTCAAGCCTACCTATTGTTATATTATCCCTAGTGCCTATTTTGAGCCTAAATTGTTGATTTCTTTTTTTAAAACTCGTCATAATATTTTGTCCATTACTTGTGCTGAGAGTTTGTATAATTTTCCAAATCTTTATGCTCTTGAATGAGGAAAGTATATGTATGATGAGAAAGAATGCAGGGATAAAGATCATAACTTGTTACTTTCAGTCATGGATCTATTACGAGTGGAGCTGGGAAAAGAAAGGAAGTAGAATGGAAGAAAGAAGTAAAAAAAAAAAAAAGAAAAATAATCTAGGAAGAAAGAAAAACTTTTTGAGCTGAAAAATGAGAAAGAAGAAAAGAAACGAGAGGAATAGAAAAAGAGAAAACAATAAGCTACTAGAAAAGTGAGTGAAAAAAAAATTGAAAAGAAAAAAAATAGAAGAAAAAAAAAAGAGAAAAGATCACAAAAGGGATGGTGATTGAACTGTGAAAGTTAAGTTCATATAAAACACTTGACACAATTGCTGAAAAATTGAGTGATCTTGAGAAAAAGAGTTAATGACAAAAAGAGGGGAAAGAAAAGGAGAACAATGCAGGATTTGCTTGAAGTGCATAAGGTTTGTTATATAAGGTTATGGTTTGATTAATTCTTGGAATAGGAGAGCAAGAAGAGTTGGAAATTATAGATTTATTTTGATTACCATTTTCTTGCCAACTCTCAGTTTTTCTTTGACTTTTGATTTTTCTATATCCTTCGTTTGCTAAGCCACATTACATGCCTTTAGCCTTACATTACAAATTTAAAAGTCCTACTTGATCTAAATAGAATCATGATATGTCTCGGATTAGTGGAGAGAGTGTATGAAAAGTAAGCATATGGAATGCATATTCCTTTTGAACTGACTTCTTTCCAATGGTTTGAGAATATTGTGAAGTATTGAGATGGTTCTACTAAGTCATTTATCACTACACAAGTCTTGCATTGGTTGTGAAAGATATAGTATCATATGTTTTATGTTTATGAATGAAGAAAGCATTGAAGATATGGTTTTAGAATTGATTGAGTGACTTGATTAAAACCTTGTGTTTTTCCTTCTTATTCTTGATACTTTGCTTGAGGACAAGTAAATAGTTAAGTGTGGGGGAATATGATAGGGGCTAAATTAGTTATACTTTACTTAGTTATTTGAGGCTCTTTTATATGACATTTTGTGCAATAACTAGTTATATTCTTTCATATTTGTTCCTTATTTCAGATTTTTGGATAAAACGAAGCAAAACCGTCGCGAAACAGAGAAGAGGCGGCGCTAGCTGTGCCCCTTAGAACCGGCGCCGGCTGTACACTGGTTGCGCAAACTTCAAAGCGATGGAAAAAATTGTAGAAATAGAGTAGAATAGAACCAAGGTGACACCGACTATGAGGCTATAACCGGCGCCGGCTACAGTCTAGAACTTATGCGCACAATTCGAAGAAAATCGGCGAACGAGTGGAGAAGCAGAACACAAGCGGCGCCGGCTCTGAAGGACCAAGGCGGCGCCAGCTGTGTTCTGTCATTGAGGTGGTGCTGTGATCTTTCTACGTGTTTTTGGAAATCAGAGGAGTTTTAGTATCTTCTAACTTCTACTCGGCCAAGAACTTTGTACCTACGAGTTGAGGCACTTCTTAAGCCTATAAATAAATGAAAAACACAAGGGAAAAAGAGAGAATTTATTGATCATCATAGAAAATCACTCAATCCAAGAAGGAATTCTTCAATTCAAGGAGGGTTGTACAAGAAGGTCTTCAAATGAAGAAGAAAGAGGCTTGTCTATGAATACTTTCTTTTACTTTGTTTTCTTTTTCTTGACAATGATTTTTTAATTGTTTTATTGTAATTTGACATTGGTTTAGATACTCATGGTTTTTAGAGTTATTTGATCTTTTGATTAACTAATTGTTATTCTTGGTATTTAATTACTTGGGTTGATTGCGAGATTAATTGATTGTGCCGTTACCTTGCTTGAAAATAGGGTTGATGGTTTAAATTGATTGGTTTCATATTTGTTGCCTTTTAACTTGCCTGAAAATGGGGTTAATTGCAAGAACGGAGTAATTAAAGTTTAATTGATGTCTGCCAGAATATGGATACAATTGGTTAATTTCATGGGTTAAGTTTGCCTAAGAATGGGACTTAATCAAAGAATTGTGTTTAATGCATCTTTTGGATAAGACTGATTGAGACAGAGTATATGATACTAAGTTACCTAGAAGATAGGGATTCATAGATTGAGAAATAAGTTAGTCTATTTTAATTCTTCATGATGCCAAGAGAATAATTAGTTATGATAGAGGTTGGGTACTTTAAGATCATGGTTGTCTAATCAATGGTTTGAATTACATAAATCTACATCCTTGACATGTATATATTTTTATTTTTATTTTATTTTGTTTTATTTTATTTTGGTTTTGTTTTATCGAGTTGGTTAAGCAATGAAAGAAATGAAATTAATATCTACTTGTTCCTTGAGGATCGACACTCGTTTGAACCCTATGCTCGGTTAATGATGAGTATGCTTGCTCATATGTGTGATTTGGGTTGAACGTTTTAATTTAAACTTAATTGGAAATGTGCTTAGTTTTTGTATAATTTTTATACCCAAGTCCAGACACATCAATCAGTCATTAGTGGAACAATCCAAGTCCAGGACAGTCGTCTATCTCTTCCTCTTCCTTCTTATCTCTTTCTCTCATCTGTCCTCCATTCTCTCTTCCCGCACATAGCTTATCACCTACTTCTTCCTCTTCCTCATTGTCTCTTTCTTATTCGGTACTTTTTCTCAGAGATAGATAGTCATAATTCGTTTGAGATGTAGTTAAATTTTGAATTAGTTTATAAAGAAGAAGATTTAGATGTGTTTTCCTTTCAAGCCAACCACAAAGTTATGAACATGCTGCTTTGGATTTCTAATTTGATCTACCTACTCAACTCTTTACTGTTTTTGATACTATTCCTCTGATGGAGGATATGTTTGTGCATGATCCTTTTTACTCCCTAATGGATTTTGAACAAAGCCAAGACATGGTTCATGTGGAGGAAATGCATTTTGAAGGTATCACTTCACATAATGTTTTTGTGGAGAAGAAGGTAATGAGGAGGCAGCGAAAGGAGACAGGGAGTGGCTCCAAGACACTATCAAAAGGAACCATTTCAAAGTACTTTTACATGACACTCATTCGGGTGGCCAAAGACCCGAATGTTTCTCGAACCGGTGTCAAGGAAAGATGTAGGGAGTTGAGAATTCGTCGATGGCCTTACAAAAAGTTGATGAGCTTAGAGACCCTAATCAAGAATGTTCAAGTTCTCTCTCACACACATTTGTGCATGAAGAACTATTAATTATATGGCCCAAAAGTTAACAAAGATCTAATAATTTGAGTGCTTTCATTTAGATTGCAGGGTTTGCGAAATGAAGAAGAAGGAGTACATATGGCTGAGAAGAAGTCAAGAGTGGCTATTGAGATATTGGAACGTGAGAAGAAGTTGATGGAAGAAATCCTTGATGCGAAGTTAGAAGACCAAACAAAGAGACTGAGACAAGCATGTTTTAAGGCCAACTATGAGGAGAAAACTTGTGGATCTAGGAAAAATTTTGACAGCGCTTCCCCTATAAATTGAATATTTTTCTGGCACTAGGCTATCTCAAAATGCGCAATTATGCATTTCAACATATGGTAATTTTAGTTTAATTTTCAGTTTATACTTTTATGGTGTGTTTTATTTTATTTTGTGCTTTGTTTTTAGGTTATGGAATACTCTTGTCAAATACAATAATCCTTTCTTGAAGGAATTCAACTATCTAATTTATTATGATATTTATGCCTTGGGGAGTATTACATTTTCCTTTTTCCTTAACTATCTTTTTAGGTCCTTTGGATATGCTTGTATTATTTTATTTTTAGACATTTGAGGGCAATGTTTAATTTAAGTTTAGGAAAGGGAGCGGTGTTACTCTTGCCAAGAGGAATTAAATTGTTATTGGTTGCTAAATTTAAGTTAGTTTTGTTTATGCTTTAGTAATTGATGAAGCTTTTTCAAATCACAATAATCACAATTCCAAACACCAAATCTCCACATCAACTTTTCAAATCCATTATCCAAACTCATAGAGCATAAAAATTCAATATCTAATATCCAATATCCAACACTCACAGAGCATAAAAATAATTCCCTTTCACCAATAATCACCTTTCACAAATAATCACCAACACCAAATCTCCGCATCAACTTTTCAACACTCCAACATCTCCACAAATCAACATTCAACAATTCAACAACATAAGAATTTCCAACATAAGATTTTTTTTAATCACTATTGGTAGCAGGGAGAAAAGACGATTGGTGAAAATCGTCGTATTTGGTTACCAAATACGACAGTTGGAATTGACCGTCGTATTAGGTTTATCTATTGTGACAGTTTCAAAAGTGTTGCATAAAGTAACCTATTACGATGATTTTTTGACCGTCATATTTGTCTTCGTCGCATTTGTCCCATTTTTTTGTAGTGTCATACACTTAAATGCCTAGTAAATCTTAAAATAAAGGCAACGTTTAACAAACATTACATTTCCTATTCACCATCCATAGAAATCACATATACCTTTATCTCTTCCCCAAATATCATCATAATAAAACAACATAAATCACTTCCCAAATACATCATCTCAGCACCTCATCATAACATCACTCTACATAACTTGAGTTCTTTGAAAACAAGAATTAAATTAGGAGTTACTTGCTTTTAAGATTAATCCGCTTTTGAGAAGATACCATCAGATTGAAGGAAAATCAAATTAAAACAATTTGTAAGTTTCGATCAAGTATAGGAAAAGAAGAAGAGGAAGGTAAAGGAAAAGAAGAAAAGAAGAAAATGGTGATAGTACTTGCACTTGAATACTACCTTGACATTTTCTAGTCCGTGAGGCTTGCTTTGATCTTTGAATGCACAAGTTCTTAGCTGATTCGATGTTATAAAATATGATATAGAAGAGAATAAAGATTTTTCTAGGTGATTTGAGGGTTTTAGAGTGAATTGGAGCACAGAGAAATAGTTAAGAAGTTGAAGAGTGCAAGTGTGTGTTCTTGGTATTCTTGAGAAAACAACAAAACGAATGAAATAAATTTAAGAGCGTTTTGGATGAAAGTGGCCGAATAGAAGATGTTTATGAGGGTGTGTTTCGGTTAATCTAAGAGTAGAGAGCATGTAGGAGTTAATTGATGTGTTTGAATTTCAAACTTGAAAAGATGTTGAGAAAATGGTAGAACTATGGTGATGGTGCTGGTAATGGTGACCAAAATAGTGAAGTAATGGAGAAGAAGAATGAAGAGAAATGGTAGAAGAAAATAATTGATAAAAGAGTTGGTGAGGTGCTCGGTTTCAATGAAGAACAAGAAGACTAAAGGATGGAGATTTTCTAGGAGTTTGCTAGGCTTTGAATTTTAAATTTCAAGGACCTAAAATGATGGAATTATAGCTAAATTTAGAAGTAGTCTAAGGTGTTTCAATGGAGCAGTTTCAACTACTAGGAAGGAAGAAAAAGAATGGAGGGCTTTAGTGCTTGTGTTGGCAAAAAACTAGAAGATAATGAAGGCTGGAATTTTAGTTGTTTAGTATGGACTATGGAATCTAAGCTGGTTTAGTTGAGTGTTTGGAGGAGAATTCTAAGACTTTTGATTTACAAATTCAAACTAGATTGAATGGATTAAAGTTGAGGTACAGTAATGATGCTTATTGGTTGCCATAGTGAAAGGAAGAAAATGACAAGTTATATTTTTCAAGAAGGCTGAAAATATGAAGAAGAGAAATGCTGGAAAAATTCTGATGAACTAATGTTATAAAAGCTATGAAAATTCTGATCATGCAAGCTTAATTGAATAGGAAAATCTTGGGAGTTGTTGAGCAAAAATTCAAACTATTTTGAATAGACTTTGTAGCTAAAAAGTAGTAGTATTTTGAGGAACTCTAATGGAGGCTTGACCAGTTGCCTTAATGAAGAACATGGAGTGAAGTTGAAGATAATTCTTGGTGTCTAATGCCTAAAGAATTCGAAGCTGGTATAGAAGAAGAATGCAAAAATAAAGGCTAACAAAATCTTTTTGTTTTGATGGAAATAAGTAAAAGTAGGAAAGCTGTTTTTGTGAATCTAAATGCTTGTGTTTGCTATCTAAGTATCTCGGCTTTGGAGGGCTAAAATCAATGGAGAACAATTTCTAGATTTTGTAGACATTAAAGAAAACTGATTAGCAATGAAGAATGTAAAGCTAGCTGAAACTTTTGGTCACAAGAAAGAATGTTGTAACCGAATGGCCTAAGGAAATGAACAAAAGAATTTTCCAACTTTTAGCTAAACCAACAGTCAACAAGATGTATTTCCTTAGGAGATAAATTAGGTAGTTCAATTTTGAACAAGCAAGAATTGCTCAACCATGATTTTAGAGATTCCTTGAAATTTCTCTCCCTAATTCTTTCCTATATTTTTGCCACTCGTTGTTCAACCAAAGCTAAAAGTTTAAAGCAAACAACTCTCTTAAGACTTTAGGACAAGAACATAAGAATAGGAGAATTTGAACTTGTTAGGACACAAGCAATAAAAATGGGTAGCTGAAATTCTATCAGATTCTTTTCAAGATAAGATCAAGAAGGTTAGAAGATTTCAATTTGAACTTCCCAAGACATCCTCCCTTAGTCCAAGAAATGTAAGAAGGAATTCAAATATTGGTTGGGGTGTTCCAACCGACCCAAGAGATAGGAGGAGATTAAAAACAAAAATAAATTTGTAACAAGTGGGATTTGAACTTAAGTCTCTAGGAATTAAACACCAATCCATATCCATTAGACTACAAGAACTCTTCTTATCTTTTCACCATAATTTTCCTTTTCCCTTAGTTCTAAAGCTACCTAATTCTTTTCTCATGGACCAAAAATAAAAATCTTCCAAGTTCCAAATAAAATTTCAATATTATGGTGGCACATATAAATGATTTTAGAAACCATAGAATTTATTTCACAAGGCATACGTACATGCATTATGCCATGAAATGCAATCCCATCCTCTTACTCCTAAGGGGGGTGTCAGGTGGGGTTTATATCCTCCCCTCTATAGATGAATTTCATCCTGATAGGGTTAAATTAGTCATATGTTTCCTAGTTATTTAAGACTCTTTTATGATACATTTTGTTTAATAACTAGCCATATTCCTTCATATTTGAGATTTTACGCTTCGAAAGGTATTTTGTTCATTATTTTAGATTTTAAAGGTAAAACGAAGCAAAAACGTCGCAAAACAGAATAGAGGCGGCGTCGACCATGCGCCGATGACACGAACTTCGAAGCGACAAGAAATTATTAAAACAAGACCGGAACAGAATGGAATTGGCGCCGGCTCCAGTAGCCAAGGCGGCGCCGGCTGCACTTTAGACAACATGGTGCTGAAATCAAGAAAAAATCGGTGAACAATTGAAGAAACAGAACACAACCGGCGTCGGCTCCAGTAGCCAAGGCGGTGCTGGCTGTGCTCTGCAATTAAGGCGGTGCTTTGATTTTTCTACGCGATTTTTGGTAATCTGTGGAGTTTTATTATCTTCCTACTTCTACTCGGCCAAGAACACTACACCAACAAGTTTAGGCACTTCTTAAACCTATAAATAGATGGAAAAAATAAGGGAAAAGAGGAGAATCCATTGATCATCATAGAAAATCACTCAAATCAAAGGAGGAATTCTTCAATTCAAGGAGGGTTGTACAAGAAGGTCTTTAAAGGAAGAAGAATGAGGCTTGTCTATGAGTGCTTTCTTTTACTTTGTTTCATTTTTCTTGAATAATGATGTATTAATTGTTTTATTGTAATTTAACATTATTTTAGATATTCATGATTTTTAGAGTTATTCGATCTTTCGACTAATTGATTGTTATTCTTGGTATTTGATTACTTGTGCTTATTACGAGATTAGTTGATTTTTTTCTCCATTAGCTTACTGGACCAAGGGGGTTGATGGTGGTTTCAAGTTATTGATTTCATATTTGTTGGCTATTAACTTACTGGACCAAGGGGGTTAATTGCTTAAAACTAGTAATTAAAGGTTAATTGATGTCTTCCGAGACCAAGAGTTCATTGATTAATTTCATGTTTTAAATTCGCCGAGACTAAGGAAATTTGATTAATGATTGTGTTTAATGCATCTTTTGGATGAATTAGTTGAGATAAGACCAAGTGATTCTAATTTATTGAGAAGATAGCGATTTCATAGATTGACCAAAGAAGTGAATCTACCTTAATCCTTCATGATGCCAAGAGAATAATTAATTATGATAATGATTAGGTACTTTAAGGTCATGTATGTCAAAATAATGGTTCAAGTTACATACTTCTCCTATCCTTGACATGTATATATTTATATTTTATATATTATTTTGTTTTATTTTATTTCTTTTCACTTTATAGAGTCGGTAAAGAAATAAAAGAAGGGTGATAAATGTCTACTTGTTCCTTGAGGATCGACACTCATTTGAACCCTATACTATGTTAATAATGAGTATGCTTACTCATATGTGTAATTTGATGTTAATATTTTAATTTAAACCTGATTGAAAATATACTAATTTTTATATGATTTTTTATACCCAAATTCGGACAAATCACGTCCTAAAATTCAAAGCTTCTTATCTTTACAACAAATTAGGGTATCTGTGCTTCACCTATTCTTTTGTCTCCCATGTAGTATGTAACACTCGACTACCTATGCCCCCGTTAGGGCTGGGGATGTTGCCCCCGTCCATAGGACAAGAGGTCTTTATAATTAGAACACACAAAATAAATGAAAGAAATAAATCAAAATTCAACTTATTACAACCCAAGCAATACATGAACAAGTCCAAAAAAAAAAATAAATAAATAAATAAATAAATGTCTGCTATTGTCTCTCAAATGAAATACATAGGAAAAATAACAAAAAGTCCTCAAACATAAGCAATTCTCTAGCTAATAACCTTTACAGCAGGATCGACCTGAAAACATGGTATAAAAGGTGGTGGAACATAAATCTCAATAAGCCCGTGTGTGCTTTGAGTGTTTCAGATAAAACAGTTCATGTATGCAAGTCGTGAAAGTTTCATAAAAGAAAGCACTGGCAAGCCTTAAATATATTTCACAAACGAAGAGTGGTGTTTTGATTTCCAAGCTATACATGTATACAATAAATATAACCACTCAAAAGAGGTAGCCATGGCACTACACTTTGTGCACCATGACAATATAACGATCAGAATGCCACACTTTGTGCATACTGACACAAGGTAGGTGTACGGCCTATCGGGTGAGATACTCCTCCGTCTTTATACCCAAACTTACTAGTTGTCAACACCGAAAATACACAGTCCACTTGATTGAACTTGCTAACTCGGACCGATATGACCTACGGACTAGCATCCTATCCGAGAAGGACTCACCCTTCAGAGGTGGCCACCTATTGAGAGACTTACCCTAACTCTTCAAGGACTAGTCCTAGTAATCTACCCCTATTGAGTACTCAACGTTGTTTGTCCTACTTGGGAGAAGAAAGATCATATAATGATTCACTTGGCAATAGCAATTATAGTTTCAAAAATTATTACCAAAGTTGGGGTTTTAGGAAAAATTTAGCATTTTGTGTAAAATTGTTTGTTTCATTTTAAATGGTTTACTTGACTAAAACAAAAAGAAAAATTGTCCATAATTGCTTTTATAGTACAAATATTTGTATACATTGAGTTTGACTTGCCACGATAATTTTGGTCTTCAAATGGTTTCATGCAGGAACTTACTTGATCCTTTACTTCTCTTGAGTTCAAAAGTTTTCCAAGGTCAACCTAACCCCACCTGGGGTAAACACAAGGTATAAGATAACATCTAGACTATATTTGCCTTAAATAAATAATTTCTAGTTCAACTAGCAACATTAATAACTAACCATGACTACTATGTCTTAGGCTTTAATACTAGTCGATAAAGTATTTTGTAAAATAAAACTAACTTGATAAGTTAAAATAAATGGGTGTTATAAAATAAATAATAAATAATGAGTAATATTGCTAATAAATAAAACTAGTGTTAAATATTGGATAATAATAAATCCTAAATAATATTGGTAAATAGTAATATTGAAATAGTGTTATTATAAATAATAAATTATACCTAATTTTAGTTAATAATTAATAGATAAAATAAGACAATAAAATTAATAATAAATGAATTATATTTAATTTTTAATTAATAAATAATAAACAAATTTTATTATAAATAATATTTATGAGTTTCAGTAAGACTAACTAATATTATTAATATGGTTTACAAAGTCATTTGATATTAATTAATTCTAATATTTTATTATTTATTTTTAATAAAAGGATTTTATTTATTTAACTAATAAAATAATGATATTTTAAAACAATCTTCTATTTCAAACATACATGATGTTTTTCGGATTTTGTAGATTAAGTTGAATAATAGTAGTAATTAAATTAATATTAAAAATAACTCTAGAATTAATAAAAGATAGTTCTTACAATAATTTTCTATTGTTAGAGAAGATCCATGAACATATTTTCACGTAATACATGCTAATCTATCCATGAACATAGACTTGAATTAATATATACTACAACATAGATGATCTTCTACTAGGCATAATATTATCTAAGGCTCAATTGAAAAATAATATTATGAAGGCCTAATCAACAATGGTGGCATAATATCTAACATGCATCAAAACATCCTTACATTTCATTAATCCTGACGAACACATAGATTCTAAAGCAAAATCCATAAGGCATAATGTTCATTCCCATTCTCATGTCTTAACTCCATCCCCTTCATCCACATACACATACTCAACACCTACTTTTATTCAATCAGCCTATCAACATCTAGGGGTCTTAATTCTGAAAATTAAAAAGGGAGATTAAGGAAGAAATACTTGATTGATGCTCGTTTGATGAAGGATTCTCCTTGGTTAGTGAAGATCCTCGAATGCTTGATGGCCTTTAGTGGTTCGAAAGTAGCCCATGGTTGATCATCACCATTTCGGCCAAGAGAGAGAGTGTGTGTGAGAGAGGAATGAATGAGAATAGAAAAGGATATTAGAAGTTGAATAGAAGAAGAAGAACAAGAAGATTGTTCTTATTTTACCTTTTGGTGTTCTTCGAATCTTCAACAAAAGAGGTTGGTTTGATCCGTTTGGAAATTTAACTTTATGTGTTTAGGTGTTATAAAGTGCAGAAATGAAGAATATAGGTTGAATATGGATGATCTAGAGTGTTTAGGAGTGATTGGAGGTGTTTAGGATTGGTTTAGGCTTGAAGATGTGAAGTTTGTGTTCTTGGTGGTCTTTTGAGAGAGTTTAGGAGAAAATGAATTTCGAGTGTAGTTGGAATTATGATGGCCGAATGGCTTAGTGTAGAAGGAGTTTTTGGTTATCAAGAATGAGAGAGAATGTTTCAAATTTTTTTAAAATTCAAATGGAGAAAAAGATGGAGTTATTTGAGGTATAAGATTAGTTAATGAAGTTTGCTCTTGGAAAGTTTCTTGTTCTTCAATGGTGTATGGCTGATTTGGCTATGTTTCAACCAAAGAATGGAGTGTTGTTCAGACTTAAGGCTGGCTGAAAATGATCATGAAATGGCAGAGGATTTTTTGGTTTTATCAATTAGTTAAGAAGTGTTTTAATGGAACAAAATCTGAAATTTAATTTGAAGTTTGAACAAGTTTTGGATAGAACGATAATATGAGCTTTTTGAGGTATGATAATGGAGTCCTATTACTTAAGGTTGGTGGGAAAGCCAAGATATTTAGTTCATGGCTGTAGAAGGGCTGAAATTCAGTGAGGTTTGCTGAAGAATTTCAGCCATAGCCATGAAGAGACAAAGCAGGAAAATATTCTGGAATTGAAGCTTAAGAACACTTGGAATTGAAATGGTTTTGGTGCAGAATTTTCAGTCTTCTTTGGCACGATTTTGCAGCTAGATTTTAAGGGTGTTTGAATGTCTTTTAATGATGGTTTTCCAGCCTTCATCTTAAAGAAAAATAGAGGAAGTTCCAGCTATTCATATGTTTTAATGGGTGGCTTCAAATTCATGTTTAATGTTGCTAACTTGCTTGAAACAAAATTTTGATATGGTACTGTTTGTACAGCTCTGAAAATTCAATGAATTTCTAGCCTTCATCCTCACATAAAATGACTGGGTTTCTTGCAAAAATAGGGTAGGAAAACTGACTGAAACTTTCAAAAACAACCTTGAAGGAAATCTGAAAAATTTTCAGATTTTTCTTAGCAAAACATGAACAAGATGAAGATGGAGTTTGAAGTAATAGCTATGGTGTTTTTTCTTGAAACCTCTACCTAATTTCCTTCCTTACTTTTGGCCATCTCTATTCCACAAGAGCTGGGATTTTCGAATTCTAAGCTTAGGGAATTATCTCAGAATTTTTATGATTAATAGCAGATTAAAGAATTAAGAGTAGTTTAAATTTCAAAGATGTTAGGACAATGCTAGCAAAATTAATGGGGACAAGAATTCTTCTAGAATACTTTTTAGGACAAGACCACATGGTCAAGATATTACCATTATGTCTTCCTTAAGACAACATTCTATCTTTAAGGAATGTAAGAAAAACGAAAATTCTAACATGGCTAAGATAAATATGAATAAAACTTAAGTGATGGGATTTGAACTCAAGATCTTAGAGGTTAAATCACAAAGTTCTAACCACTTGAGCACATTATCTCTTATTCTTATTTTTGCACCCAAATATTCTTCTTATCTAAACCTCACGCCATCTTCCTATTTTGACCTCAAGCAAAATTATCTTTTTACCCTTTTTATCCAACAAGCATAAATAAACCATTTAACCTATAAACCACAATTCTATGGCACGTGAAATCATTCAAAAGGTATATTTTATACATGATGATATGATATGCATCCTATCCTCCTTACTCTACGGTTGGCTTTAGGTGGGGTTTCACATCCTCCCCTTCTTAGAAAAATTTCTTCCCGAAATTCAGGCGTATCTTTATCTCAAGTCAAGATACTTTCGCTTTACCTACTCTTCCATTTCTCATGTGGTGTATTGAGTGCCATGATGTTTCCATTGTTCCTTCACAATAGGAATTTGTTTATTTCGGAGAGTCTTGATATTTTGGTCTAAAATTTTCACGAGGTTTTTCCACGTTGCTCAAGTCGGGTTACAATACCAACGGTTCCCTATTCAAAACATGTCTAGGGTCGGCATTGTATTTCTCCAACTGAGACACATGAAATACATCGTGTATTCCTGTCAACTCATTTGGCAAATCCAGTTGATACGCCACCGATCCAATTCTTTCCTTTATTGGAAACGGTCCCAAATACATCAGATTCAGCTTTTCACCTTTTGAATGCTTCAAAATTTCCTCTATTTGGTGTTAATCTCAAGCACACACAGTCTCCTACTTGAAATTCCTACTCCCTTCGCCTATTGTCTGCATAACTCTTTTGTCGGCTCTGGGCTTCTTTCAACCTTTTTTTGATCAGCTTTACCTTATCTAACATTTTTTGAATGTAGACTTCTTCAGACTTACTTATATGGCCATCTTCCGACCAACTCTAGTATAGAGGTACTTGACACTTACGTTCATACAATGCCTCATACGAGGCCATTCCAATCAAAGATTGGTAGCTATTATTGTAAGCCAATTCTGCATACGGTACACATTCAATCCACTTATCCTTGAAATCCAATACGCAAGCTCTTAACATGTCTTCCAATATCTGAATAACCACCCTTTCTGACCGATCATCGGTTTGCGGATGCACCGCTGTACTGAACTTTAGACTAGAACCCATTGATTCTTGAAACTTGTCCCAAAATCGAGATGTAAATCTCAGGTCTTGGTCGGACACAGTACTCGAAGGCACTCCATGCAATCTGACTATTTCCCTCATATAGGTTTGAGTTAACTTCTCAATTGAATCCCTTACGTTTACCGGTATAAAATGTGCTGACTTGGTCAATCTATCTACCACTACCCATATGGTGTCCTTTTGGGTCCTTGCCATAGGGAGTCTAGTAACGAAGTCCATAGTCACCTCTTCCCATTTTCACTCAGGTATCGATAACGGTTGCAGCAATCCTGCTGACTTTTTGTGCTCTGCTTTAACTTTGTGACAGGTCAGACACGTGGAGACACACTCGACCACGTTCTTCTTCATTCCGGGCCAATAATAAGCCCTTTTTAGGTCATGATACATTTTTACCTTTCCTGGATGAATAGCGTACTTCTTTTTATGCGCCTTCTCCAAAATCCTATCCTTCAGCTAATGCTTATTAGGTACACACAAACGATCTCAGAAATAAACATTTCTTGGACTGCTTGAATCTCTTGCACTCTCAGCCTAGCTATTTTGACTTTACGGCTCAGAGCATCAGCAACAACGTTAGCCATTCCGGGGTGGTAGTTGATAGGACAATGATATTCTTCCAAAAATTTCATCCATCTCCGTTGCCTCAAATTCAAGTCCTTCTAGGTGAAGATATATTTTAGGCTCTTGTGGTCGGTAAACATTTCATACTTAACTCCATACAAGTAATGCCGCCATTTCTTTAAAGCAAATACAATGGCAGCCAGTTTCAAACCATGCGTTGGATAATTGACTTCATGAGGCTTTAACTTTCGAGAGGTGTAGGCTATTACCTTCCTATCCTGCATCAATACCGCTCCCAAACCTTCCTTTGAAGTATCAATATACAGAGCATAAGGTTTATCTCCCTTTGACAAACTTAACATGGGTGTTGTCATTAACCTCCGCTTCAGCTCTTGAAAACTCTTTTTACACTTCTCATTCCAGACAAAGGGTATGTCCTTTCTTAGCAGCCGAGTCATAAGTGATGCTAGTATTGAGAACCCTTTAATAAATCACCTATAATAGCCGGCCTATCCTAAGAAGCTTCAAATCTCCGTGATGTTCTCCGGTTGCTTCCAGTCTAAAACTGCTTCAACTTTTGCTGGGTCCATCTTGATTCCATCCTTGGTTACCACATGGCCAAGGAATGATACACTATCTAGCCAAAATTCACACTTGCTAAATTTGGCATAAAGCTTGTGCTCTCTTAACTTCTTTAATACCAACTTCAAATGTTCTGCATGATCCTCGGGACTCCTAGAGTATATGAGTATATCGTCGATGAATACCACCACAAACTTTTCCGGTAGGGTTGGAAAACTCGATGTATCAAATCTAGAAACACTGCTGGTGCATTTGTCACCCCAAAGGCATCACTACAAACTCGTAGTGACCATATCTTGTATTGAATGCCGTCTTGGGAATATTCTTCTTCTTTATCCTTATTTGATAATATCCTTGCCTCAAATCCAATATGGAATTACAACTGGAACCTTGCAACTGGTCGAACATCTCGTCAATTAATAGTAGATGATACTTATTCTTGATGATTAGATTGTTCAACCCCCGGTAGTTGTTACATAACCTCAAGATCTCGTCCTTTTTCTTCATGAATAGCACTGGAGCTCCATAAGGTAACGTGCTAGGTCTTATGTAACCTTACTTCACCAATTCCTCTAGCTGCTCCTTTAATTCCTTCAACTCCGTTGGTACCATCCGATATGGGGTTCGGGATACCAGTTTTGCTCTTGGAATTAGATTAATGGTGAACTCAACTTCTCGATTGGGAGGTAGAGAAGTGAGTTCCGCAGGAAACACGTAGGGAAAATCTCTTACCACTTTAGTATCTTCGAGGGTGCACTGATCCTTTAGCTTGTTTATCATATAGGCCAAATATTCTTGACATCCTTGCTTTAACAATTTCAGGGCTTTTGCTTCAGTTATCAAAAACTTCAACTCTTTTACCCGCTTGCCGTTGAACTTTAGCACATCGCATCCCGATCTAATGAACTGGACAGACTTATTCTAAGAGTCTACTTTAGCCTTATGCTTAGCTAGCCAATCCATACCTAAAATCAAGTCATAGTCATCAATAGCTAAGACTACCAAATCTCCCTCTAATCATTCTTTCCCCACTTCAATCTTACAATTCTGCACATATCGATCCGCTTGCACCATTTTCTCCAAGGGCGTACTCATCAACAAGGTAAAAGGTAGTTCTACTCCATCCCAACCCAAATGATATGCACAATTCTTGTTTAAATAGGAATGGGTTGATTCAGGGTCTATTAATACATTAACGGAATGACCTTGGATAGTAAACGTACCTTCCACCACCGCTACATTTGCTCTAACTTCCTCCCGGTTAAGAGCGAAAACCTTTTCTTTCACTTGCGGCTTCTGAGTTCCACTTCCGGAGGCTCCCATAATATTGGCTCGATTGGCTCCCGCGGTCTAGGCCGAGTTTCCTTGCCCGATTTGGAGAAGTTTTGGGTAGGTGTTTCGCAGATGAGACGAATCTCGGCAATTGTAGCATTTCCCCTCTGTTCTCTTGGACCAACAATTCTTCTCTACATGACCCTTCTTCCCGTAGTGTCGGCAAGATGGAAGATTCTATGTAGGACCAACTGGTGCCATTCATGCTTACTTCCCTCGGTTCTGCCATTGCTGGATGGTAGGTCACTTATTGGGTTGCTGCCTCAAAAGGTCTCGGTGGTTGTCTAGGTGGTAAGAAAGGTCTTGGTACCATCCTGCTCCGATCCTTATTCTCAATCTAGGTCGCTGCATCCACTGCCTCTGAATAAGTCATTGGTGGAGAAGGTGCCAAAGCTCTTCTCAACTCCTACCTCAATCATTTGACAAACTGCTTTGTTCGGTTCTGCTCGGTATCTACCAGCCTTTTGTAGTATTTTGATAGTTGAGTAAAACAAGCAGCATACTGAGCCATAGTTATGCCTCTTTGCTTCAAATTTTGGAACTTTTCTTCCATTTTCTCCACTATCCATTGAGGGATATATTTTGCCCTGAATCCTTCCCCAAAGTTAGCCCACGTCCAATCTTGATCTATCATTTTCCAGTCATCTTGGACTCGCTGCCACCATGCTTGAGCTGAGCCCTTCAACCTAAATGCAGCAAATTTCACCAATCACTTCTTGGTGTACTGGAGCGTGGCAAAGATGTTCTCCATCTGCTCCACCCACTACTCTGCTTTATGGTCATACTCGGCCTCTCCCAAGAAGCTGGGAGGTTGAAATTTCAGAAACCTCTCCAATGCTTCATCTTCCCTCTTCAGATTCCTTCGCTCAGATAGAGTTTGCAGAATCTCAGTCATTTCGTGGAATGCTTGCCCTATAGTCACATTGACAGGTTCTTCAGATCCCACTTCCTACTCTGGTTCATTCTCATTTCCCCAGTTTGGCGATGACAGTTGAGTTGCATAAAGCTCTGGAGTCATAGGCTCTGCCTCAAGAACCCTTTTGCTAGATGTTGCACACTTTGGTACCGTTCTAAACCATATCCCAGATAATGAGTTTATGCATCAAAGTTTAAGACATTTAAATCGAGCATGCATTCATATTCAAACTTAAGAAAAGGCAAATTAGATGCAATCTTTGTGTAAAGAATTGCATTTTTTCAAGATTAGAGTACACCAAGGTACTCTTATTTACATAAGTTTTGAAATAAAGCATTAAACATAAATGGACCTCTAGCACAAGAGTTTATCGATGCTGTAAATAAAAAAAAAAAAATCATAGCATAGCAGAACTTAGCCCCTCCAATCCTCATCAGAATCTTCGGTGTCAGCATCATACAACCATCCTCCAGTATTCCTAGAAAAATCTATCTCTGCCCCATTCACGAACTCATAGTCTAGTGGCTCCTACCCAGGTCTCCTAGAACTCTCCCTAGTTTCAACATGGTTGGGTGGGGGTATAAAAGAAGGTCTAGGTGGAGATTCATAGTCTATCTCTCCCGAGTTATCACAATCAGC
Source organism: Voacanga thouarsii (assembly GCA_026120185.1). Lineage (NCBI taxonomy): Eukaryota > Viridiplantae > Streptophyta > Magnoliopsida > Gentianales > Apocynaceae > Voacanga > Voacanga thouarsii. The sequence continues at coordinate 18,664 of JANUWF010000126.1, forward strand.
AGTCAAGTTAATCACTGGGCTAGGTGGGTGTGGGACATACTCCATGTCAATTTCCTCATCCTCACTATTGGTAACTAAGTCTATTACAGGAATTGGAGGTGGCTTAATAATCTGAACCTTATCATCACTGCTCTCATCCATAGGTATGACTGGTTGAGGTGTGGGTTGTTGTGCAAGTTGTAGCATTGGGAAATCTTCCGAGTTGATTGGGATTGGTGGATGCCATTGCTGCCCCTTCCTCACGTTCTAATTATTCTAACCATCCAACAATCATAAATAAGCCATATTAGTCAAAAGAATTTAACCCTAATGAAACAAAGTATATACTATCAATAATTGCCTAAACCTAGGCTCTCATATCACTTGTAACACTCCACTACCTATGCCCCTATTAGGGTGGGGATGTCACCTCGTTCATAGAACAAGGAGTCTTTATAACTAGGACACACAAAATAAATGAAAGAAATAAATCAAAATTAAACTTATTACAACCTAAGCAATACATGAACAAGTCCCAAATAAATAAATATCTGCTATTGTCTCTCAAATGAAATATATAGGAAAAATAACAAAGAGTCCTCAAACATAAGCAATTCTCTAGCTAATAACCTTTACAGCAGGATCGACCTGAAAACATGGTATACAAGGTGGTGGGACATAAATCTCAATAAGCCCGTGTGTGCTTTGAGTATTTCAGTAAAACAGTTCATGTATGCAAGTCGTGAAAGTTTCATAAAAGAAAGTGCTGGCAAGCCTCAAATAAATTTCACAAACGAAGAGTGGTGTTTTGTTTTCCAAACTATACATGTATACAATAAATACAACCACTCAAAAGAGGTAGCCATGGCACTACACTTTGTGCACCATGACAATATAACGATTAGAATGCCACACTTTGTGCATACTGACACAAGGTAGGTGTACGGCCTACCAGGTGAGATACTCCTCCGTCTCTATACCCAAACTTATCGGTTGTCCACTCTGAAAATACACAGTCCACTTGACTGAACTTGCTAACTCGGTCTGGTATAACCGATAGGACTAGCATTCTATTCGAGAAGGACTCATCCCTCAGAGTTGGCCACCTACTAAGAGACTTATCCTAACCCTTCAAAGACTAATCCTAGTAGTCTACTCCTATTGAGTACTCAACATTGTTTGTTCCACTTGGAAGAAGAAAGATCATACAAGGATTCAATTGGCAATAGTAATTATGGTTTTGAAAATTCTTGCTAAAGTTGGGTTTTTAGGAAAAAATTAGCATTTTGTGTAAAATTGTTTGTTTCATTTTAAATGGTTTACGTGACTAAAACAAAAAGAAAAATTGTCCATAATTGCTTTTACTGTACAAATACTCGTATACATTGAGTTCGACTTGCCATGATAATTTTGGTCTTCAAATGGTTTCATGCAGGAACTTACTTGATCCTTTACTCCTCTTGAGTTCAAAAGTCTTCCAAGGTCAACCTAACATTGCCTGGGGTAAACGCAAGATATAAGATAACAACTAGACCATATTTGCCTTAAATAAATAATTTCTAGTTCAACTAGCTACATCAATAACTAACCATGACAGCTATATCTTAGGCTTTAATACTACATGATAAAGTATTTTATAAAATAAAACTAGCTTGATAAGTTAAAATAAATGGGTGTTATAAAATAAATAATAATAAGTTATAGTTTCAAATAATAAATAATGAGTAATATTGCTAACAAATAAAACTAGTGTTAAATATTGGATAATAATAAATCCTAAATAATATTGGTAAATAGTAATATTTAAATAGTGTTATTATAAATAATAAATTATACCTAATTTTAGTTAATAATTAATAGATAATAAATAAGTAATAAAATTAATAATAAATGAATTATATTTAATTTTTAATTAATAAATAATAAATAAATTTTATTATAAATAATATTTATGAGTTTTAGTAAGACTAACTATTATTATTAATATGGTCTACAAAGTCATTTGATATTAATTAATTCTAATATTTTATTATTTATTTTTAATAAAAGGATTTTATTTATTTAACTAATAAAATAATGATATTTTAAAACAATCTTCTATTTCAAACCTACATGATGTTTTTCGGATTTTGTAGATTAAGTTGAATAATAGTACTAATTAAATTAATAGTAAAAATAACTCTAGAATTAATAAAAAAAATAGTTCTTACAATAATTTCCTATTGTTAGAGAAGATCCATGAACATATTTTCACATAATACATGCTAATCTATCCATGAACATAGACTTGAATTAATATATACTACAACATAGATGATCTTCTACTAGGCATAATATTATCTAAGGCTCAATTGAAAAATAATATTATGAAGGCCTAATCAACAATGGTGGCATAATATCTAACATGCATCAAAACATCCCTACATCTCATTAATCCTGATGAACACATAGATTCTAAAGCAAAATCCATAAGGCATAACATTCATTCCCATTCTCATGTCTTAACTCCATCCCCTTCACCCACATACACATACTCAACCCCTAGTTTTATTCAATCAACCTATCAACATCTAGGGGTCTTAATTCTGAAAATTAAAAAGGGAGATTAAGGAAGAAATACTTGATTGATGCTCGTTTGATGAAGGATTCTCCTTGGTTAGTGAAGATCCTCGAATGCTTGATGGCCTTTAGTGGTCCGAAAGTAACTCATGGTTGATCATCACCAATTCGGCCAAGAGAGAGAGTGTGTGTGAGAGGGAAACGAATGAGAATAGAAAAGGATATTAGAAGTTGAATAGAAGAAGAAGAACAAGGAGATTGTTCTTATTTTACCTTTTAGGGTTCTTCGAATCTTCAACAAAAAAGATTGGTTTGATTCGTTTGGAAATTCAACTTTGTGTGTTTCGGTGTTATAAAGTGCAGAAATGAAGAATATAGGTTGAATATGGAGGATCTAGAGTGTTTGGGAGTGATTGGAGGTGTTTAGGATTGGTTTAAGCTTGAAGATGTAAAGTGTGTGTTCTTGGTGTTCTTTTGAGGGAGTTTGAGAGAAAATGAATTTCGTGTGTAGCCGGAATTATGATGGCCGAATGGCTTAGTGTAGAAGGAGTTTTTAGTTATCAAGAATGAGAGAGAAGGTTTCAGATTTTTTAAAATTCAAATGGAGAAAAAGGTGGAGTTGTTTGAGGTATAAAATTAGTTAATAGAGTTTGCTTTTGGAAGGTTTCTTGTTCTTTAATGTTGTATGGCTGAATTAGCTTTGTTTCAACCAAAGAATGGAGAGTTTTCAGACTTAAGGCTGGCTAGAAAATGATCATGAAATGCAGTGGATTCTTCTGGTTTCATCAATTAGCTAAGGTGTGCTTTAATGGAACAAAATCTGAAATTTAATTTGAAGTTTGAACATGTTTTGGATAGAGTGATAATAGGAGCTTTTTGAGGTATAATAATGGAGTCCTATTACTTATGGTTGGTGGGAAAGCTAAGATGTTTAGTTCATGGCTGTACAAGGGTCGAAATTCTGTGAGGTTTGCTGAAGAATTTCAGCCATAGCCATGAAGAGATAAAGCTGGAAAATTTTCTGGAATTGAAGCTCAAGGACACTTGGAATTGAAATGGTTTTGGTGCAGAATTTTCGGTCCTCTTTGGCACGATTTTGCAGTTGGATTTTAAGGGTGTTTGAAGATCTTTTAACGGTGGTTTTTCAGCCTTCATCTTGAAGAAAAATTGAGGAAGTTCTAGCTATTCATATGTTCTAACAGGTGGCTTCAAATTCATATTTAATGTTGCTAACTTGCTGGCAAAAAAATTTCTGGTTTGGGACTGTTTGTACAGCTCCGAAAATTCAATGACTTTTCAACCTTCATCCTCACATAAAATGTCTGGTTTTCTTGCAAAAATTGGGTGGGAAAATTGACTGAAACTTTTGAAAATAGCCTTGAAGGAAATCTGAAAAATTTCCAGATTTTTCTTACCAAAACATGAACAAGATGAAGATGGAGTTTAAAGGAATAGCTATGGTGTTTTTTCTTAGAACCTCTACCTAATTCCCCTCCTTGCTTTCGGTCATCTCTATTCCACAAGAGCTAGAATTTTCAAATTTTAAGCTTTGGGAATTATCTTAGAATTTTTATGATTAATAATAGATTAAAGAATTAAGAGTAGTTTAAATTTCAAAGATGTTAGAACAAGGCTAGAAAAATTAAAGTGGACAAGAATTCTTCTAGAATTCTAAATATGAATAAAACTTAAGTGATGGGATTTGAACTCAAGACCTTAGAGATTAAATCACAAAGCTCTAACCACTTAAGCACATTAACTCTTATTCTTATTTTTTCACTCAAATATTCTTCTTATCTAAACCTCAAGCCATCTTCCTATTTTGACCTCAAGTAAAATTACATTTTTACCTTTTTTACCCAACAAGCATAAGTAAACCATTTAACCTATAAACCACAATTCTAAGGCATGCAAAATCATTCAAAAAGTACATTTGATGCATGATGGCATGATATGCATCTCATCCCCCTTACTCTAGGGTTAGCTTTAGGTGGGGTTTCACGTAGCATTCTGAGTTTTGTGATGTTTCGATTAGATATTTATTATTGATATCTGTTTGCTCTGAAGGGTCTTATTACTTTGATCCAAAATCCTAATAGGCTTCTCTGTATAACTTAAGTCGGGTTGCAGAATCAACGAATCATCATTTAATGTGTGCTCTGGGTCAGGACTATATTTCTTCCATTGAAACACGTGAAACATATCTTGTATTCCTAACTGTTTAACAGGTTAAATCTACAAGCAATAGACCTAATATTTTCTATAGTAAAAAATAGTCCTAAATAACTCAAACTTAACTTTCCCCCTTTTAGATGATTCAGGATTCCCTTACTAGGAGTCAACTTCAAGAATGTTTTATCATCAACTTTGAAATTTTCCAGTTCCTTTGTTAACAGTAGGGTAAAATCAACCTACCCTAGATCTAACATGCTCACTGAACACTGGTAGCTAAGTTACAAAGTGGATAGAGAAATCGAACAGAATATTGGAGGATTTTGCAATGTCAAGGGAAGAATAGTGATCAAGATGACATTTTAGAGTGAGAAAGGAAAATATTAACATAATTGATTATCAAAAAGCTATTATAGTTGTAGAAAACTTGACACTTCTACTAATTAGAAAATGATGTGAATTTATAATAAGTAGTAGAAGATATTAAGCCAAAGAATGAGCACATAGCGTCACTAGGATTTTGGGGAATATGAAGAACTATTTTAGGAAATATACCAATTAATACATATTGAATCCAAAGAATGAAGATAATCTTGAAGTGGTCAAATAGGGTCTTAATATAGCTAGAAATATGTAGTGAATATGAATGTGATACTGGAGAAATTAGGTATAATATGGAGAAGTTTAATGCGAAGTAATTGCGAACCATAAGTGAAGTTCCTAAGGCCACCTCAGGTAACTAGGCCATGGAAGAAAACATAGTGGCTTCCTACCCTTCATTCGATGCATCCCTTCATGACATTTTAAATTCTTTTTCCAGTAGAGTAAACTTAGTTATAGGCAGGGACCTCTCTTGGACTCCTGGAGGGTCTTTTCACACTTCTCATCTTACTAGTTGCGACGTGTCTTCTAAAGTAGTCGAGTTAGAGTTAAAGCAAGGATTGGGGAATTTCCCCAATAAAACAACAGTAACCTCTTGCTAATACCATTAAATAGACTCAGGTAAACTCAAGTGACAAAACACTACACCTTGTTGAATTTATCTTATTCTTATATGGAGTTACTATATGTCTCGAAAGTAAAACTACATTCGACCAAAATTCACACCTACCAAACTAGTTAAGAGTTTTTGTCCCTCATCGTTACTAAAGCCAATTTCAATTGTTCCAAGCCTATCACTATTTTCACTACATATTCTTCCCCATGCAGATATAATGTGGTCATCTTTATTAGAATCATAGTAAAGAAGCCTTTAACCTACTCAATTATCATTCCACACTCATGGTTCAAGTACATATTGACCATTTTAGCCAAACAAAAATTCTTCGTACTTCTTCTACAATAACTTAAAATGTATCGCTCCTGATATTAAGCACCATATTTCCTTAGCCTCAATTTCTTTCCCCTTAATTCCATCTAAACGATCAATGGAAATATATTATTCTATCTCCATAATTATCTTAAACTCCTTATTTTAACCATGATCCCATGCCTAATATATTATCTTAATCCTCAAGGAATGTGCAAATTAAGTTTCTTAGCAGTTTACTTCCCAACCACAATTTCACTTCTCAGATACAACCTGTAAACTCCCTCTCCATGCACAGAGAAGTGTGTCCAATAATTTATAAGCCAATTCACGAGTATCACACTTCGAGTGATTGATACACTCATACACAAATGCATAGAGCTAAGATCAAAGAGCCTATTCCTTTCACAAATCAAAATAAATAGCTTACCTCACTGTATCTAATCCTAAGTCCTCTCCGCTTGTAGCAAATACTTGGCCTTCACTTGCAGTCCCGTCTTATTTCCGCCCACTAACTCTATTAGTGAATTGGTAGTGGTATCCATGGTGGAAGCATATTTGTTTAGGATGTCAAAGTCCTCCTTAGTTTGGCAAGGTTCTTAATCCTTTCGTAGGTCCCTTGGGTGCCGCCTTCTATTCTTGTTCATATCCTTCTCACAAGTCAGCGTAGTGTGTTGCATTTGTCAGGAATTCGGTGGCGATAACTCATTATCATGAACAACACTGCCACAGATCGCGGTTCTGTATCTTGGTGCCATATTCAGTTATCAATCACCCATTATGATAATTCAATATGGAAAAAAGGTCATGCTCATGCGAATGTAAAGTTAATATAATGACATCTTCAAGTTTTGCCATAGCGAATGCATGCCCTGACAAGTCTCTAAAAATTAAACACCAATCCTTATCCACTAGACTATAATAACTCTTGTTCTCTTTTCATCATAATTTCCCCTTTCCCTTAGTTCTAAAGTTACCTAATTCTTTTCTCATGAACCAAAAATAAAAATTTTCCTAGTTCCAAATAAAATTCTAATACTGTAGTGGCACATATAAATGATTTTAGAAACTATAGAATTTATTTCATAAAACATACCCACATGCATTATGCCATGAAATGCAATCCATTCCCCTTACTTTTAAGGGGGGGGTATCAAGTGGGGTTTTACAATTACAATTGTGAGGAGAAATTTTTTATTGATACGAAGGATCTTAGGAAAAGGATTGACACAGTAGGGTTTTTTAGTTAAATATTTCGGCCAAGATCTATGAGCTACTTACTATTCCGCTGCAGTGGGTGGACTAGTGGCAGTAAACTTAGGTTAGAAGGAACTTTCTTAGGTGGATTGATCGAACTTGGTGCCTCTTAATTGGTGACAAACACTATAAAGAGGGCTCATCGTATACATTTTTTTCTAGTATTTTTGTTTTTAATTGTGATAAGTTCTTGTTTAAATCACTACTCACCACACACTTTTCATCTTCATTTTGTAAAAAATAAAGTAAATACCAATTGGAGATAATAAAGATGAAAAGGAAGAAAAATAGAGCAAACATTGAAAAGAGTTGAAGACACCATGGAATAACCTGGTGACCTAGGGAAGTTGAACTTCCATAGGTCACCTAGTTAGTTATATCTTGCAATTTTTCTAGAAGTAGGGCAGCCTAGGAAAGTTAGACTTTCCTAGGCCACTTGGATCAAGCCAAAAAACACACATAGGTTAGCTACTTGGTGGCCTTAGGGAAGTTGAACTTCCCTAAGCAGCCTGGTCTATAGAAAACTAGGTGGCCTAGGAAAGTTCGCCTACTTACGTAGTGATGAGACTCCATTTCATCATGGAAGACAAGGACCAATGACAAGAGCGAGGACCAAGAAGCTTCTAGGTGATTTTCAATTGATTATCAAACCATGCTTGAGGATTGGAAGGTTGAGGAAGCTAGCCAAGAGTTCGTGTTGATGGCCATTTGCGAAGGACCTCAACAAGAACTCAAAGCGGCAGCGAAAGGGGATGAAATTTGACAAGGGAGGCTTTCCAGAGGACAGCTGGTGCTGGCTCCATGCAGCCAAATCGGCGCCGGCTCCATTCTATCCAGCAACACCTCAAATCACAACATGAACCGTGCGAAGATAGATCCAAACCGACACCGGCTGTGAAGTCCAAACCAGCGCCGACTTCCCCCTCAGCAACCGATGTCTGCTCTGTATTTTTAATACTTTTCTCCGATTTCTTTCACTTTTAATTGCTTGTAAAGACGTTTTATGACCAAAAACTGTAATTAAACCACAGGGATTACTTAGTTAGGGTTAAGATAGTATAAATAGCACCTTTAGTGATTTGACAACACAATTCACTTCACTTTAATTCAAATTTGAGAGAGAATCTTGAGAGGCCCTAGCCTCCTTATTCATCTTGTTCAAGACGAAGCTTAAGGGTTAGTCCTCCTTTTGTAAGAGTCTATAAAATTTTTGGATAATCAAATGTTGTTTTCTTTAAATGGGTCATAGTTGCTTTGTTCTTCTAAGGTTTGTTTGAAATTCAATATTTGGGTGCTTATTTTCTCTATTCTATTTGTTCTTGCTTGCTTTTGTTGCTTCAAGGATATTATGGTGAGATTATAATAGAACTTTCTACTTATCTTAAGGGTCTTTGATGCTTTGTTTTTCAAGGGTTTGAAAAAGTGTATGTAGTTATTTGGTTTTCTCTTTTTTGGTCACAAGAACCTTTGTTTTTGTTCCTTTGAGTTGAGCTGGACATAGCTAACAAAAATCATCCACAACACCAAGAAAAGCCACCAAGAATTCGTATCAAAGAGTTTGACATATTTCTGCAATTTTTCTAATTTTTCTTGATTATACACTATATATACACTATTATAAGCCCTAAAAACACATTCTTGGTTGGCTAATAACCAAGAGATCCCTTAGGGAGCTCAAAAGAATCACTAAGAAATGGAGGATTTTGGGGAATCATGGAAAAGAAGGGGTTGTTGAAGCAAGTCCAAGGAAGAAGAAGTTCAAGATCTTGTCTATGAGTGAAGTCCTTTCTTTTTCTTTGTATTAGACTTTAATAATATTGATGTTTATATGATTTTAATTCTAGTTGAAGGATGAACCCTAACTTATTTTCTTATGTTGAGCCATTGTTAGGATATATTAATTTTTTTCTTATATTTGCCTACTTAGGCATTATTGTGTTGGATTAATTACTTGGGCTTGATTGATTTATTCAACTGATTAGTTCACTATTAATGATTTCAAGAGATGGGGTTAGGAGTTAAACACTAAATTAATTGGTTCAATATTTGTTTTCCTTTAATTAACTCAAGAGAGAGGTTGATTGGTTAGAACCCAGTAATCAATAAGTTTTTAATATCACCTAGATATAGGGATATTGGGGATTTTGGGTACCTTTTGGGTGATGGGTGAATGTTATACTTCTTTGAGCTAGGTTGATTAAGTAAAGATACCAATTTATTGAGCCTTAGGAAAGGGATCTCAAAATTCGAGAGAGAGTGAGATTTATTCTTGAAAATTCATACCAGTGCTAGAGTTGAGATTTGATTAATGTAGTGATTTACTCTTTACTTAACATGTTTTGGGGGGCTTTCTTCTTGTACATGGCCTATCCCATATTCTTTCTTCTTTGTTTCTTTTGGCTAAACAATGAGATTAGAGCAAAGTAGTGGTAATTGCTAAGTTTTCGTGGATTTGATACTTGTCATTTCCTATATTATGCAATGGGTATACTTGTTCATATGTGTGGTTTTAGTGCTTAGCATTTTAATTTTAAAACGCAATTTTTGTGGATTGTTCATACTATTTCCAATGCATATAAACCACCCATCAAGTTTTTTAGTGTCGTTGTCGGGGATTAGTAATACCATAAAATGCTTGAGTCTTGTTGATTTAGTTATGTATATAATTGTAAATATTACTAATTCTTATATATATATATATATATATATATATATATATCTGTGCGTGTGTGTGTATTTGTTTCTATATTTATCCATATACTAACCATCATTTGTATGTTGTTGTGTTGTTGTTTTCAATATTTGATGCGTATTTATTAGGGTATAAAAATTATATAAAAACTCAGCACATTCCCAATCAAGTTTTCATTAAAACGTTAACACCAAATTACACATATGAGCAAGCGTACTCATCATTAACATAGCATAGGGTTCAAACGAGTGTCGATCCTCAAGGAACAAGTATACATTAATCACTTTTTTTTTTCATTGTTTAACCGACTCCCTAAAGCAAAAAATAAATAAAAAGAAAAATAAAATAAAATATATACATGTTAAGGATGGAGAAGTATGTAACTCAAACAGTTGTTTAGACAAACATGATCTTAAAGAACCCAACCATTATCATAACCAATTATTCTCTTGGCATCATGAAGGATTAAAGTAGATTCACTTCGATAGTCAATCCATGAAATTACTATCTTCTAGATAAATTAGAATCACTTGGTCTCGTCTCAACTAATTGATCCAAAAGATGCATTAAACACAATCCTTAATTAAATTCCCTTGGTCTCGACAAATTTAAAACATAAAATTAATCAATGAACCCTTGGTCTTGAAAGACATCAATTAACCTTCAATTACCAGTTCTAAACAATCAACCCCCTTGGTCCAGTAAGTCAATAGCCAACATAATATGAAATTAATAAATTGAAACTATCATCAACTCCCTTGGTCTAGTAAGTTAATGGAGAGAACCAACCAACTAATCTCATAATAAGCACAAGTAATTGAATACCAAGAATAATAACCAATTAATCAAAAGATCAAACAATTCTAAAAATCATGAATATCTGGAACAATGTTGAACTACAATAAAATAATTAACATATCATTATTCAAGAAAAAGAAAATAAAGTAAAAGAAAGCACTCATAGACAAAGCCTCATTCTCTTCCTTTGAAGACCTTCTTGTACAACCCTCTCTGAATTCAAGAATTTCTCATTTGATTGAGTGATTTTCTACGATGATCAATGAATCCTCTCCTTTTTCTCTAGTGTTTTCCATCTTTTTATAGGCTTAGGAAGTGCGTAAACTCGTTGGTATAAGGTTCTTGGCCGAGTAGAAGTAGGAAAGTACTAAAATTTTGTAGATTATCAAAAACCGCGTAGAAAAATCAAAGCACTGCCATAACTTCAGGGCACAGCCGGTACCGCCTAGGCTTCTGGAGTTGGCACTGATTGTGTTCTGTTTCTTCAATTGTTTGTTGATTTTCTTCTTGATCTCAGCACCATGTTGTCCAGAATGTAGCCGGTGCCACCTTAGCTCTCGTAGCCGGCATCGGTTCCACTCTATTTTGCTCTGTTTTGACAATTTTTCATTGCTTCGAAGTTCATGTAAACAGTGCATGGCTAGCACCGGTTCCAGTGCCCTAGTCGACGCCGCCTCTCTTTGTTTTGCGACTTTTTTGCTTCGTTTTACTCCAAAAATCTGAAATAATAAACAAAATACCTTTCAAAGGGTAAAATTTCAAATATGAAGGAATATGACTAGTTAGTGAATAAAATATATCATAAAAGAACCTCAAATAACTAGAAAAAGTGGACCTAATTTAGCCTTTATCAATTCCCCCACACTTAGCTCTTTGCTTATCCTCAAGCAAAGTATCAAAGATAAGTAGGAAAACACAAGGTTTCATCAGATCACTCAATCAATTTCAAAACAATATCTCTAATGCTTTCTTCATCCAAGAACATAAAACACATGCTACTACATCTTTCACAACAAATGCAAGACTTGTGTAAGTGATAAATGACTTAGTAGAACCATCTTAATACTTCACAATATTCTCAAACCATTGGAAAGTTTTTTTACACTCTCTCCACTAATCCGAGATATATCATGATTCTACTTAGGTCAAGTAGGACTTTCAAGCTTGTAATGTAAGGCTAAAGGTTTGTAATGTAGCTTATCAAACGAAGGATATAGGAGAATCAAATATCAAAGAACTAAGAGTTCACAAGAAAAGGATAAACAAAATGTATCAATAATTTCTAGCTCTTCTTGCTCTCCTATTCCAAAAATCAATCAGACCATAACATTATTCAACAATTACAGCTCAACTCAAGCAAATCCTGCATTTTTTATCTTTTTTTTCCTTCTCACATTTCCACTTCCTTCATCAATTCTTCTTTATTTTTCACAAGATCACTTAAATGTTCAGTAATAGTGTCAAAGATTTGATATGAACTCAACTTTTATAGCTCAATTACCATTCCTCTTATGATCTTTCTTTTCTCTCTCTTTTTCAATTTCCTTTTCTTTCACTCCTCTTTTGTTTTTACTGCTGCTGTTCTTTTCTTTCTCACTTCTTCTCTTTCCATTCTTTCTAGCAGCTTTTGTTTTTCTTTTCTTGTTTTCAATCCCTCTTTTCTTTTTCTTTTCTTTTTCTTGCTCACACACTATTGATACATGACTAAAAGTAATAAGTCACGATCTTTTTCAAGTATTCTTTCTCAACATGCTTCTACATATACTTTTATCAAGAGCATAAAGATTTGAAAAATTATTCAAACTCTCAGAAGTAGGCAATGGATAAAATATTGTGGCGGATTTTAAAGAAAGAAATCAATAATTTAGGCTCAAAATAGGCACTGGGGATAATATAACAATAGGTAGGCTTGAAAAGCTCAAACTATCCTAAGAAGGCCTATTACTGTCATCCCTAAGTTAAATCATGAACTGTCTTTCTTATTTTGCCTCAAGAGGTATTCAAGTAAGTTATATAATGCTCCATGAAGTTTAGTAGAAAAACAGGTTTAAGAACAATGCAAAGTATTTGATCAAGAACTACTTCGTCCAAGTGCGTGCAAAAAGTCATGCATAAGCTATAAACGATCTAGAACATATGCTCTATAATCCATCACATGCACTAAAAATATAGCTTGAAATCTCAAAGAAAGTCAGAAAAATTCTGAAAATTTTTCACTTAAAATGTTTGCTCCCAAGAAGGCTAAAGTATATGTATAGAAGACTTGTCAATCAAATCACTCCCCCATACTTAAATTGAACATTCTCCTCAATGGCTAAATAAATATAAAAAAGAATAAACCATGCTATGGGACCAGAAATATAAAGGAGAAGAGATGAGAAAAATAAACTTCCATTCATTGTGCATTATGTTGTACAAGAGCTGAATGCTTGAAGAATGAGGCATTGGCAAAGTACCTAAAAAGAAAAATACAAAAGAGCACACCAAAGCATAAAAACTAGAAAAGAAAATAAATCAAAGACAAAAGAAAGAAAACAGAATAGTACAGAAAAGAAAAAGATCAAAAACTACTAAAAAAAAAAAACAACATTAAAAGAGAAAGGAAAAACGAGTGATCTAGAAAATATGGACAAGCATCATCAGTCCTCTGCATCATCACCATCCTCATCAACATTAGCTGGTGTAGAAGTTCCCTTACCACCATGTGGCCTAGAAGAATGCTGCCTTAATTCGGCCAATTGCTGCTCCATAGTAGCTTGCCATCTCGCCATGTCATCCATAGTATCCTGCAAGCGTAGAGCACCTCCATTTGCTGGTCTAGTCATCCCAGCACGGTAGTCTCAAAGTCAGTTCGGGGTTGGGATTGAGAACTGCCAGCTCGTGCACGTGCCGGTAGTGGTGGGTGCTCCTCCTCCACTCTGGGTGGCCTTACCTAACCGGAATGTCGAACCTCGAAGGGAGTTAGCCATTTTTTCAAATCCGGGTTGTATTTGTACCCACTACTGGCCAACGTTTGTTTTGTCACCATATCGTGCTTAGTGGTAGCCTCCATCAGTTCTCTCTCAAGACTAACACCAAAGTCCTTAAGAATTTTCATTATAACTAAGGGAAAAACGAAGGCTTTTGTAGAGAAATGGTGATGAACAACATCCCTAATGAATTGGATGATCAAAGGTGCAAGAAGGATAAGTAGTGTGTTCATCATCCGATGCAAAATATAAGTGTTAATAAGTAGGGTCTCATTGAAACCACTAACACGGGGTACAACATTGAACCCAAACATATAGACTAGAGCTTTAAATTTGGCAGCAAGATCGTTGTTGGAATAGAAACTATTGATTTGAAAGGTATTATACTTATACAACCCTAAGGCAGCTCTAGTCCCGCTAGCATCCCAATTCGGGTCAGAAAGAATTTTTTTATTATTCACATCTATCCCTTGCCAAGAATCATCGTCAAAGATCTGGAGGAGATTAGCTAATTGATTTTGGGTGATGACAATGAGAATTCCTTTCACTCTCATTTCACTATGGAGAAGATGTTTATTGCCCTTGTCAACCATATTAGCATAAAATTCCTTGATGAGCACTTGACAATACTTCCCTTTCAGTTGTACTATCAAGCCCCATCCTAGCCTTCTAAACATCATTCCCAATTTGAGTGCACGATCTAGGGTGGGTGAGAAAGTACGCTCGACAATAATTTTATTGGATGCTCTCCTATTGTACCATTCCTCACAAAATGCATCTATAAACTTAGTAGGTCTAAGGAACAAAGGATTGACGGATGAAGGGGTTGAGAAAGAAGAAGACCTCGTCCTTTTAGCAGACTGACCCCTTGCTCTAGACATGTTATCAAGTAAGGAGTAGGGAAAATAGGAAGAGAGAACAAGTGAGCTCAATGATGTCAAATGGGATGTGACTACCCTTTACAAATACACTACTCAAATCTCACTCAACCCTCAACTAATCTCACAATCCACACACCCAAACTCCTTCAATACATATCATACTCCAACCAATAATCTATTCAATCCCCTCCAATCAATTCAATACAACTTGCAACAATACATGTATAGTTCACTGTAAAGCATAAATGTGTTGAATATCCTCAATGCATGCAAGTAGACGTGATCATGTTAATGAAGGTAACACCATGGCATTACGGGAAAACACAATGCAAGTTCTATATATAGCCTATAGTTAATCATCACAAATAGCCATAATTCCACCCTTAGCTCTATGCATGAAGCCCCTAATGATCATATGCATGAATCAAGTATCAAAGAATCATTAACTCCTAATCTAGTCCAACTCATGAAGCTTAAGGAGTAATGCATAATTCAGAATAGCATACACAATCCCAATTTTCGGCCAACATTGTCCTTAAAATTAGAAAAAGTCATCTACACCATTGTAACTGTAGAAATTGAATAAAAATCATACTTTTGTGCTCTTGTATGCATGGGCAAGCAAAAGATGTAAGCTTTTTGCACAAATCTAAGCTCCTTGTTTGTGGATTATTGTGATGTTGTGGTGAAAAATGGAAGAATTTGAGGATTGTGATCCATAGGATCAACAAAAGAGAGGTAGATAGATGTTATAGAAGTGTTTGGGAGGTAAAAAATCAAATTTTGGGAAGTGGAGGATGTGAAGTCGGCACGTGTTAGAGAGAATTTGAGAGGGAAATTGGAGATTTTGAAGAAAAAGTGGCCAAAATGGCCCTTAAGAGTGCCTCACCCAACATGATCCGACGCCGGCCCTAGCCCTAGCCCACGCCAGCTTGGTTTTGTCCGGTTCTCTATTTTTTTTATATACTTAATAAAAATCCTAAACACACAGTAATGTTGAACAATGTATTCTAATTCATGAAAAATAATCAACCAAAACGACAAAAGTAAAAATTGTTTCAATCACAAAATGGAAATTCAAGTAAACGAAAAATGTAGCTTCTATGCTTTCCACGGCTTTGATCCCGTGGATTTTCCTCAGTATTTTCTGGCAATGTGTCCCAACTTGACGATCTTCCAGTAGTTTAGCTAACTAACCAATTTGGTTTTCCAAGTTGCGCATGGAGGCCTCTAGGTTCCGTGTTGTCACATCGACCTATTGGAACTTAGTCTCCGTTGTACTTACCAATTGGCCAATCAACTCATCCAATGGTGGCTTTGAAGGTGCTGCAGTATTGGTCATGGGGTTTTAGTTCCTTTGAATGCCTCCAAAATTGAAAGAGCCCTGCCTAGGTTGATTTCCATTGCTCCAAGAGAAATTAGGGTGATTTCTCCAACCTGGATTATAGGTAGAGCTATTAGGGTTGTTACCTGGCCAGACATTACCTGCAAAAGTCGCTTGTTCCGAAGTGTCTTGGAGTGACCCCACATTTTGGCATTCTTGATTGGGGTGTCTCTCTCCATAGAAATCACAACTTATGTTTAAAAGCTGGCCTTGAGGTAGCACCATCTGTTCCATCTTTTGGGTTAAGGCGTCCACCTTAGCCTCTAATGCTGCCACAACATCCATTTTGTGCACTCCTTGCACACGAGCTCTAGACCTTGCACTTCCCCAGAATAGTTATTAGAAGCCAAATTTTCAATAAGCTCAAATACCTGTTCCAAGGTCTTATGATTAATGGAACCCCCTGCAGAATAGTCCACCACTTGCCGTGTTGCGAACGTGAGGCCATTCAAAAAGATAAGCATCTGCATTCTTAGCTCAAATCCATGGTATGGGCATTTTCTTAGCATATCCTTAAATCTCTCCCAACTTTCATATAAGGGCTCAGAATCTAATTGTTGGAAGGTAAATATCTTGTTCCTAAGTTTGGCTGTCCTAGTTAGAGGAAAATATTTGGCCAGAAATTTTTCAGCTAGGGCATTCCAAGTAGTGATGGAACCTGTAGGTAAAGACTTTAACCAAGATTTGGCTCTATCCCTCAAAGAAAAAGGAAAAAGTTTTAACTTTATGGCATCCTCCGAAACACCATTCATCTTAAAAGTATCACAAATCTCAAAGAAACTAGCTAAATGAGC
>JANUWF010000129.1:0-29681 GCA_026120185.1 Voacanga thouarsii
ACCAATACTTTCTCAATGATCCCAAAGCCATTTTTGGAACAGAATAAATAGTAAGGAAGAATATTAAAATTCTTTATCCAATAAAAGAAGCATGTAAACGATTATGGCCAAAGACGGAGGTCAAGAAGGGCAACGGTGGCCATACCTCCCCTCCCCTCCCCCCACAAAAAAACCAAAAAAAGTATACATATAAATTTTCCAAACAAAAAAAAAAAAAGAAAAGAAAAAGAAGATGCATATGGGTGGCCTAAAAATTTAACTGGGCCCTCAATATTGGCCCCCAAGCTCCGTCCCCAAGTAGGGAAAATAATACAAGTCAAAATTAGATAATTTATATTCAAAGTTTTACTTTTTACTTGTATATTAATATTTCAAATATGAATTTATAGTGTTAATTACGAAAAATCATAATCGTCCATTATAACAAAATGAGTACTACAAAACGATGGAAAAAGCGGCAAGTGGCCACGACGTACAGGGTGTGGGAACTACACTCTCCCTTTATACAAACCAACCAACAAAAGAATTTGTATTCCAGTATAGGCGCATAAAGTGGAAAATCAATGCCAAAATATGTTGCCGTAATGTATGTAGCACAACTTCATATGGGAAATGATCATCTGCACATCAAGTCCTGGAGCTGCTTTGATGAGGTATTGATGTTCATGGTGCAATACATGTCGCTAGATTTCTTCTTCTTCATGACCTTCATAATTTCCACCTTTCCTCTCAAAGTTGATCTGCTAGTCAGAGGGATCCAAGCATGCTGGAGGAATTCATTTCCAAGTTCTTGGCCTGGAACACTAGCAGAGGACAGGTCTATGGCAACATTGAACTTCCTAGTTTTTCGTGCTTTTGCTCGTGCCCGGGGAATTTCTGCTTCCCCTACCTTAATGTCCTTGTAGAAGAATTCAATGATGCTGTTTTGGTATTTGTAGTGACCGAAGTTTGTGTTCTTGACACCGAGTTCGGCATTCATCCTAATGTTGAATGAAGCATTTGTGGCCAATGTAGAAACATCAAACCTGTCGAATGATGCAGACCGGACTCGGAATTTAGGGGACTTTACCCTCATCACGGTCAGTGCAAAGAGCGTTATGATAGCGGTTTGAAACACAGCAAAAGCAGCAACATAAACCAAACATTTCATGCGTTTCTGGCGACGCTCATTTCTTGCAGCCACTGAAGCCACCTCCTCATCTGCTCGACCATATGGATTGGTCGTTGCCCCGGCTAACTTTGGTTCCCCGTTTTGTGCCATCGATTTCGATACCCGAAGATTGTTATAAAACAGATAAACGAAGATTTATAGTTTCTTTGGTTTCTTGTCTTGATGAAAAGCTCTCAAGAAAGAAACAGTTGAGTACTGCTGATGGAAATATTTTGGCAGCCGTGTGAAGTATTTATAGTGCTTAGAAGAGCAAAGATTTTTATTGCTTTAGCGCTGCAGCAACGGTAACTGAGAACTCCTTTGCGGAAGATTTCTTTGTAGACTTTGGAGACTAGACGCGCTTAAGGCTTTTATTTCTTGACTTTCTAGATACTTGGAAGTTGCAGTGCAAAACCATGAATTAATGTCTTCCTCCCTGCAATACAAGAAAATGATATATTGGCGATAAAATTTTTTTTCTAACTAAAATTTTATTATTAAAAATACCTTTTAGTGTTTTTTTTTTTTCAGCGATAGAAACTTTTTATCGCTATTGATTAAGATATTCGATGATAAAATTTTTATTTCTTAACTAAAAGTGATGGTTTTAGCTGGAAAATAAGTATATTAGTGAGGAAATTTTAAATTTTTTAGCTAAGATGCATCAACGACGAAAATTTATTTTCTAATTAAAAATATTAATTTTTATCTCTATTAACTATACTTTTAACAACAAAATTCATATTTTCTAGCTAATAATAGTCTTTAAATTTTTAAATATTTACAACGTAGCTTCAAAAATTTTGTAAATTGGTTTTTAAATTTTGTATAATTATAAAATGACCTCAAAAATTTATAAATTGATTCTTAAATTTTAAAATATTTATAATATGACCCTAAAATTTATAAATTGGTCCCTGAATTTTTATACATATAGAATATGACACCAAATTTTACAAATTGCTCCTTAAATTTTGTAAAATTATAAAATGATAGCCAAAAATTTATAAACTGGTCATTAAATTTTAAAATATTTAAAATATAATCTCAAAAATTTTACAAATTTGTTCCTAAATTTTTAAATATTTATAAATGCATTATATTTTAGGCTACTTTATATAAATTAAGCTAGATTATACAGCAAAACATGTTCAATTACATTCAAATTTAGCCATATACATTTTTTTAGCAAATTCAATAAATCTAACGATTGAATCGTTAATTTGATATCTCTACCATTGTAAATGTGTTAGGTTTTGGGTCTTTTTATAATGTTATGCAATATTTGGAGGTAAAATATATCCGATTACCTTCAAAATTGGTTGTAATATGTTTTTTTAGTAATTTTAACAAATCAAATGGATGGACCGTTAATTTGATACGCCAATCTTTGTAAATTGGTAAGGTTTCAAGTAGTTTTATATAGATTATACTAGATTAAGTGGCAAAACATATCCAATTCCCATTAAATTTGGTCCTAATACTTTTTTTTTTTACTGATTTAATTAAATCTAACGGTTGGATCATTAATTTCATATGCATATCTTTCTAAATGTATTAGGTTTTCTGTATTTTTATATAGAGTATTCTAGATTCTATACCAAATCATATTCGATTACCTTAAATTTGGTCATAAAACTTTTTTTGGTGATTTTATCAAATCTAATAGTTGGATCGTTAATTTGATATGCCTATCTTTGTAAATGAGTTAGGTTTCGAGCATTTTTATAGAGATTGTACTAGATTAAGTGGCAAAACAAATCTAATTACCTTTAAAATTTGGTCATAATGCTTTTTTTATTGATTTTATTAAATCAAACAGATTGGATCATTAATTTAATTTGCTTGTTTTTGTAAATGTGTAAGGTTCTCTATTTTTTTTATAGAGATTATGCTAGATTTTATGTCAAAATATATTTGATTACCTTAAAATATGGTCATAAAACCTTTTTTTAACAATTTTATCAAATCTAACGGTTAGATCATTAAGTTGGTATACTTATCCTTGTAATGAGTTAGTTTTTTAGCATTATTATAGAGATTATACTAAATTAACTGGCAAAACATATCCGATTACCTTTAAATTTTGTTCTAATACTTTTTCTAGTGATTTTATCAAATCTAATGGTTGGATCATTAATTTGATATGCCTATCTTTCTAAATATATTAGGTTTTTTGTATTTTTTTATAAAGATTATACTAGATTTTATGCTAAAATATATCTGATTACCCTCAACTTTTGTCATAGCACTTTTCTTAACAATTTTAACAAATAGAACTGTTGGATCATTAATTTGATATGTCTATCTTTGTAAATGTGTTAGATTTTGGATTTTTTTTAGATATTACGCTAGATTATATACCAAAATATATCCGATTTCCTTCAAATTATGTCATAACATTTTTCTTAGCAATTTTAAAAAAAGTTTAACGGTTGATCGTTAATTTGATACACATATCTTTGTAAATGTGTTAGGTTTTGAAATTATTTTAGATATTATGTTAGATTATATACCAAAATATATCTGATTATCTTCAACTTTTGTTATAACCATTTTCTTAGTAATTTTAACAAATCTAGTGGCTGGATCGTTAATTTGATATGACAATCTTGGTAACTACGTTAGGTTTTGGATATTTTTTTAGATATTATACTAGATTATGTCCTAAAATATATCCGATTACCTTCAAATTTTGTCATAACACTTTTGTTAGCAATTTTAACCAATCTAATGGTTGGATCATTAATTTCATATACCTATCTTTATAAATACATTCGGTTTTGAATATTTTTATAGATATTATGCTCGATTAGATACCAAAAATATATCCAATTACCTTCAAAATTTGTTATAATACTTTACTTAGTAATTTTAACAAATCTAACGGTTGGATCGGTAATTTGATATGCCTATATTTGTAAATGCGTTAGGTTTTGAATATTTTTTTAGATATTATGCTAGATAATGTACTAAAATATATCTGATTACCTTCAACTTATGTCATAAGATTTTTCTTAACAATTTTAACAAATCTAATAGTTGGATCATAAATTTGATATATATATCCTTGTAAATACATTAGGTATTAGACATTTTTTAGATATTATACTAGATTATATACCAAAATATATCTGATTTCCTTCAACTTTTGCCATAACACTTTTCGTTGAAATTTTAATAAATTTAACGGTTGGATCGTTAATTTGATAAGCCTATATGTATTTGGTGTATATATATTAATACATATTCATATGCTATATAAATACACACACACACACACACACACACACACACACACACACACACACACACACACACACACACACACACACACATATATATATATATATATATGTGTGTGTGTGTGTGTGTGTGTGTATTCACACATATATATGTGTATATATATGCATATATATATACATATTTATATAATTAATATACTATTTATATACATATGTAATATACATATGTATAAATAGTACATTAATTGTGTATATATATGTGTGTATATCAGTATATATATGTGTGTGTGTGTGTGTGTGTGCGTGCGTGCGTGTATACACATATTTATATAATTAATATACTATTTATATACATATGTATAAATAGTATATTAATTGTGTATATATATATATGTGTGTGTATATTAGTATATATATATATATATATATATGTATATATATACATGTACATATATATATTTATTAATATATTAAAAAAGTATGGTGTATATATATATGTATATATATATCTATTTTTGGTATCTATTTGGTGTATAAATATTAATATATATATAATATAGATATGTATATTAATATATATATGTGTGTATATATTTATTAATATATTAAAAAGTACATTAATATGTATATTAAACATGTATATGAATATGTGTGTGTCTTTCTCTTTCTCACACTCTCTCTCTCTCTCTCTCTCTCTCTCTCTATATATATATATATATAGACTTATCCATCTTTGCACTAACTGGAAGTTGCATACATTAAATGTTATTATGTATGTACATTAATATATATATATATATATATATATATATATGTGTGTGTGTGTGTGTGTGTGTGTGTGTGCCCTCTTAAACTTGCACTAACTGGAAGTTGCGTATTTAGAAGAGGATAGGAGATTATATCTTTAAGTCATGTATCCTAACGAGGATTCATGACTATATATATATAAACACATATATGTGTATATACATATACACAAATATATACATATTCATACATATTTATATATATACATATTTATATATACACACATATTATATATATATATATATCTGTAAAATATATAAAATATTTATACACACACATATACATGAAGATATGGATATGAATATGTATGTATATGTATATACATATACATAAAATATATATATATATGTATATATGTATATATACATATATATATATTATATATATATACATATATATATATATATATACATATATATATATATATATATTTTATGTATATGTATATACACAGATATATACATATTCATACATATTTATATATACACATATATATTGATATATTGATATCTTATATCTTTATATATACATATACATATATATATATATATTGATAAATTCATATCTTCATATATACATATATATTAATTGTGTATATATATGTATTTATATATTTAATTAATATATTAAAAAGGTATATTAATTTATGCATTAATTATATATATATATATATATATATATATAATATTCATTATTCAGTAATGATCCATCATAACTTTTAGTCATCGCTATTCAGTAATGATCAGTCATGAGTCCATAACTCATAACTTTCCATGAAAGATCATAATGTTTCTTATAATTATAATTTTTCTTTATGATTAGTCATGTTTTTTATGAGTTATAACTTTGAATTATGGTCATCACTTTCCATTAATAATCAACCACAGGTCATAACTTTCCACTAATGCTTAGACACTTTTAATGTTAGAACAAAATAAAGAACATGAATTTTATACGAAACATGACTTGATACATAGCACACTATATCTTTTAATTTTTCATTGACAAACTATCTCCAACAATCCCCCACTTAGTTTGTTAATGGAATGATAAACTATCATACAGTAACATACTTAAAAGAAAGTATTGTTTGATTTAAACTTTCTTCTTAGTGCTAGTATTTCACTTAGACTAACCAATTTAAGGTGGCATAAAACATTAAACCATAATTTGCAAATTAGGCTAGAAATACTACACACATGATATTCAAATTATTGATCAATTCATAGAAACATTTTAGCATTATTATCGGCTATGTGCTCCATCCTAGATTTATGATCATTTACAAAAATAAACCCACATTTTGCTAGACACGGCACAATTTCTTATAATCATATAGGTGAAAACACTTTCCAACTTCTTACCAAGTACTTAGAAAGTCATTACATTTCATTAAAAATATATCGCACTATATTCAACCTCCAATTTATATGCTAGTTGGTGTAACATAGTACTAATGCTTACAACCACTTAGCAACTTGTTGTTATCCTTTAAAAATTTTCTTCTAGTGGTAGTGCTAGAAGAGAGGCAGGGTTCCCATTGTTAGGTTTTTTAGATTCATAGTTTCAACCCCATTCCAGATGATGTTAAATTTACTAAGTCTCTTGGCAATAGCTTAGTCAATGGGTCTGCTAAATTATTATATGTTCTAACGAATACAACAGTCACAACACTTGTAACATTTATTTAAGATACTCATGTCTTAAACTTATATGTCTAGATTTACCACTATACATCTTATTTAAGGCTCTAGACATAGTTGCTTGACTATCACAATATAAAGAGATTGAAGGTATAGATTGTGGCCACAATTTGACACCCTTAAGACACTCTGCCCTTTTGCATATAGCTATTAAAGTTATAAATTTCTTTTGATGTTCATTCCAACTAGGAAGTAATTTGCTATAATTGCCGCCACTCATACTAACTCAGAAATATTTACACTAAGATCCATAAGTATGGAAATTAGAACGTGAAGATCATGTATTTAATCAAGGAAAGAAGAACCATTACCAAAAGTAAAATTGAATTATTTTTTTAACTCGATACCCGCACCTTATTTTGAGTATTATATTGTACTCAAGAGCATCCCATATCACTTTTACTGTTTTCAAGGATTTTAGACATCATACACTCAAGTTGAGAGTGTATTTAAGGTATGACCATGACACAACACCTCATCATCTTTCTCTTTTGTGACATTCTTTTTTTTTTTTTCTTGGAATCATTTTCTTTTGGCGTAGAGACATCGAGCCTATCGAACGCATTATCTCTTGAAGCCTCCATGGTTCTCAATAGCAAAATAACACCTTAGGATTGCTAGTGTATAGGGATAGATGAATGGTTTAAGAGAATATAAAAGAGAAGAGTGAAAAAGAATAATTCTTGAGGCGTGTGTAACATTGTCCTTAAGGTATTATTTGTCCCCACTACATGAACTATTTGCTAAGAGTTATGGCAAATTACCTCTAGAATATAATATTTTAGAAATGAAATAGCAAATATTCTGATTTTTTCCCCAAGAATGATCAATAAATAATATATGAAACCTATAAAAAAAATTTAGAGAAGAGACAAAATGAGATGCTTCATTTAGAGAAGAGTAGAGATAATCTATTTAAAAGAGAACACTAGTCATGCTTCCATGAGAAATAACTTTTAGTCACCATTATTCTAATGATCAGTCATGAGTCCACAAGCCATAACTTTCCATGAAATATCATAATGTTTTTTATGATTATAACTTTTCATTATAATCAGTCATGTTTTTCTCATGTTATAACTTTCAATTAAGGTCATCACTTTCTATTAATAATCAGTCACAAGTCATAACTTTCAACTAATGCTTAGACACTAACAAAATAAAGAACATGAATATTATAGAAAATATGACTTAATACATAGCACACTATCTCTTTTAACCTTTCATTGACAAACTATCTCCAACATCTCCTCCCCTCCCTCTTCCTCCTCTTTCTTTGAGATCTTTCTCCTCTTTCTTTCTTCCCTCCCTTAATTAGGATTCACGGGCTATTTTGGGGACCAAAAGACACATTACCATTGGTATTAAAATGACCAAAATCCTTCTACTATAGAAATAGTTGTATTTTGCATTTTAAATATTTTCTATTATCACTATAAGAAAATTTTGACCCCAAGAATAATATTGCATGTAGTATTATCTTCGACCTACATGTGTTATGACTAAAATATCCTTCTACATAATGTCGTTCATTTAGAGAAGAAATAGTGTACTAACACCTCTCTAAATGACATCTACTATCCTCAAACCTCTAGTCTAATGGTCCACGACTTTCTAAAATATTTTCGCTTTATTAAGGAGTTACCCTAAAGCAAACATTCATGTCATATTTTGCAGAGCCCTAGTTCTCTATACCATCTAGACAGTCATAAGAGGCGATATCTACAATAGGAGCATAGAAGCTATATTGTATGAGTCTATCATAACTAACTATTCACATATACCCAATATATAAGTATATTGGTCCTACAGTAGAACCTCACATATAGTATATCAAAGTATATTGTAACATCCCGTCCAATTTCACAAGGTTTAAAAAAAAAAAAAAGAAAGGGTGAATTTGCATTAAAGAGCATATGTGTGTATATTATTATTAGTGAAAAAATGCATTTATATATTTTAATTGATATGATAGTTGATTGCTTTAACTGGTGAATATGAGTATATTTAATTATTTGTAAGTAATTTGACTTGAGTAATCTTTATGAGGGTGGAAAAACTTTATTATATTTCTTAGGGTGCAAAACGATATTTAATAAAATAAAATTTTAAATCTTTTGGGAGTGAAATTGTAATTTTATTTTTCTTTATAGAGTAAATAATTATTTTCTCTGCGCATGGTGCCTATTTTGTAAATAAGGCAAAGTTCTATAAAGACTTATTTTAATTAATTATGATTATTTATTTTAATCAAGATTATTTCAATTAAATTAATTTTTATTGTACCAAACCCTTCAAGAGAATTTAATCGACATACTTCTTGTAAGATTATAGCCATTTATTGAATTAATCCTAGCTAGTTAACTACATTAAATCACACCAATTGATTATAATTTCATTAATAAGCAAAATAATCCTAACCAAAGATTTTTATAGCATCCAAATGAAACTCTAAAACCCTCTTTATTTCCCAGAAGACAGCTAATCCTTCCCATTCCCAGAAAACCCATCTTCTCTCTTCATCCCCTCTCATTGCCGCCACCTACCTACTCACTCTTTTCCCTTTCATTTTTCTCTTACAAAAGGAAGAACCTTAGCTTCAAAACCTATTTTCTTCTTATTTTCTTAAGGATAGCAAAAGCTATTTTTGGACAGATTTTTGTAATCTTTAAGGAGAATAATTTTGATTGCTTTAATGAAGGAGGATTTCTATGAAAATGGTTCAAATATGTATTATTGATGGTGGGTGATTGATTTTGAGTGATTTGTGGTCATTTGAAGTTGAATTGATGGTTGAAAATTACTTTAGAAGAGAAGTTATATGTTGGGTGTGAGGAAATTGTCGAGTTTGTGGTGTCAGTACTGAGATTTAATGTAAGGATTTTTGTAAAAACTTTCTCTACATGATTCTCATATGTCTTAGGATTAATTTTCCATTGGAATCACTTGAAAATCTTATATGGTTGATTTTATACAAAATTCTAAAGTTACCCTATTCAATTGTTCCTCGAGACTGATTTTCTTGTAACTTTAAACCTTCAATTGAACCATTTTCCTTTTGAATTTGGATCTAAGATTTTAAAAACATAAACCTATATGTCTTGGGAGTATTTAGAACTTAGAATAACCTGATTTGGACATTTATTTTGTTTTTAATAATTTTCGCAATAAAACTGCCAGAACAGAGTTTGAAAGCTACTGTGTAGTTATTGTTTCTTTGAACAAATCATTAATATACCTAGACACATTGGATTTTGATGAAATTTATACAGTAACTTCCCTACATATTGATATTGTATCCTGCAACTTTTCATAGAATTTTGATTATTTCTTATTGACCCGATTACCCCAAGTTACGCTATGGTTTACTCAAATAACCTGATTTTCTGATTAGTATATGATTATGATTTTCTTATGAATTTGTTATAACTTTAATATGAATCTAATATGGGTTGATTATATGATATACTGAGCGTGATTAGAGATGTTTAGCATTATACTTGATGTTAGATTGAAAATCTATAAATGCTAGAACTTGTATATGTAGACAACTATATATATATAATTGAAATGCATATAGAGATCTTTTGTTTCTTTATTTAAGTACATGTTAAGTTAATTTGTTGAGAATAATTGTGCATTAATTATTTATTATTTGAGCTCAATATGTGCAGATTATATGTTATTTGATGATTTGATTATATAATGTTTCTATTTGCTAATTAGATTATGATTTCTATATATCTATTGTGATAGTACTTTGAAAAATTGAATATTATGTGTTAATGTAAATTTGTTGTGTGTGTGTGTGTGTGTGTGTGTGTGTGTGTATATATATATATATATATATATATATATATTTAACTTAATTTCATATAATTTGTGGTTGAATTTTGGGAATAATGTATTGTATGATTTTGAGAATTGGTGAGAGTTAAATTGTGAGTTAAGTTTGCCTAAGATTATGAGTAACTAAGAGAAATTCTCTTAAGCATACAATTTATTGTAGGAAATTGATATTAATTCATTTATGTGCTAAAGTTTGTTGGTGAGCAAGGATACTATTCCTAAATTTAGGTTGAATTTTGCTATCTTTTGATTGAATTTAAGGTAAGTCCTTGCATCCCATAAAATACTTTGTATATGTGCATCTTATGAAATGATTTTACACTTGGATAAATTTTGAAAATGTCTATAATAGTGCTGTATAAAATTTTCTACTATGAAATATTTTATGAACGATATAAATTCTTACAATCTTGGATATGTAATGCATACAAATCATTTTGAGTAAGTGAGATCTTTGAATTTCTTACATTCGTCTTATAAGGATGATTTATGTATGAAATAGGTATGGAAACTATTGGAAGTTCTTTTATATGTGTTATTGTGAGGTTTATTCCATTTCATGATTGCTCTAAGGCAAAATTTGTCACTTTCTTTATTTGATACAACAACTCTTTGATAAACGTGACTTTAATAAGCTTCTTCCATTTTCCCCTTTTTCAATTTTTTATTCTCTATAGAAGCTTCTGTTAGTGTTGTGTCGTAGAGACAATCACTTGTATTTTGTATATGACACATTTATTTTATAATATAAGGCATTATTTATCTTTTAATTTGTTTTCTTTACTTTCATGTAAAATAATTATTAGATTCAGTCCATAGTACAACATTGTATTAAGAAAATCATGATAGAGATCATAATGTGAGATTCCTATTACACTGTATAATGTTAGTACTTAAATAATCTTAATCCTAGTAGTAATGAGATAGAACTTCATTAATACATTAAGACGAGCACGTGTTAGACTTCCTAATTTACTCAGGCGGTGATTCTCACATTTGTGAGTATTGTGATACTCAAAATTAACACATGGATACTTGTTATTAGAAAAAATACATTGGATGGCTTAGTTATGAGATAATCACATAGATAACTATTCAGTGCCAGTTATAAAATCTCACTTTAACAAACGTGCAAGTATCCTTAGATTTGAGATCTCCAAGGTACTTTGTGTGCTGAGTATTGTACTTTGATTCCAATCTCTGGAGTCAGATCGAGGGCTGCCTATGGGATGGATATTGGGTACAATGTGAGATAAATGAAAATAGTTGAGATGGTCAATAAAGGATTCACCTCTCCTAATAGTAGGGGCGAATATCTCACGGCCACTTGTTGAAAGTACTATTTGTGAATCCTTGGCCAAGGTGATTGTGTATTGAAAACAGTTCCAATTGGTACACCGTAGAGTAGTGGATTTATGGAACAAGTACTATTATATTCGGGTTAGATTTAATTTATATTTTAGAGAGAGTTGGCACTAATTTTGTACTCTAAATCGGATAAGATATTATATGGTGAAAGGAATTTATTCTGCTACAGTTTGTTATTGAAGGGTTCATGTCAAGCCATTTGACTTCCTGGACTCTTGGGTGATCATGATGTGTTGCTAGATACCGCTCATGATCTATTGAATATGTGTTTATTAGTTGATGAATTAATAAACCAATCATTATTAGAATTAATATGTTAATCTCAAAGACATTTGAATTAATTCATATTCGCTACCAATAGACCGAGACACCTAATAGGTCACACACAATAGATGATTAAGTACTCAAGGTATTATTTGGTAATATTGTAGGGTTAATTGTGAGAAGAAAAAGTTATTGTAGTCAAATTATAATTAGTTATAATTTTGAGCCAAATTGTAATAATTAAGACTTATAGTTTTCAATTGCAGTTAACGAATTCTAATTCATTTAGAATTCATGTAATCGTGTTCTCAACGGTTATCACTCCGAAAAGAATGCCATCTTCATTCTTTTTAAAAACACTAAGAGGGAATGGTTTTTCTAAGGTGATAAATACATAGATACACACGACTTCCCTCATTCTTCTTCTCTCAGTGAACCCTAGCTGCCAAAAGGTTCTTCTAGCAGAGAGTTTTCTGTGTTTTTCTTGAGTTCCTCATGTGGATACTGTCAGAGGCATCTTTATGCTTGAGTTGTGGTGGTTTGACTCGATCAATCTAGGAGAAGCCGCAATCTATTATTGCATGCTGGGTTGTTGGATCACGCCTTCAGCAGTTGAAGTTTTTTGAACTACAGAGACATCCAGCAAAGGTATATCTTCTTGCCTTTTGATCCGTCTATTACACATACACGCAGTCCACTTGGCTAGAATCTTTTATTTCCACTACGTAATGCATATCTGATGCATTTAAGGATTCTAATAGTGGTATTAGAGACACTTGTATGTGATTCACAGATCATTCTTTTGCCATGAAATTGTTTCATTGGAGTCTCTGTTTTCTTCGTGAAAATTGTTTCACGCAAGTATGATGTCTAGAAGTTATTTCGGCTTATTTCTTGAAATTGATTCAAGAATCGTGGGTCTTTGTTGAGTACTAAAATTGTTATGGATGCATCTGGTTTTCTAGAAAATTTAATTTTGTGGGTTCTGGATGCAACGCATGGTGCTTCTGTAAAGGTTACAGAAGGTTTCAAAACTGTTTGAAGTGGTTTTATGTCTCGATCTATTCTATACGAGAAACCGATGTAAACTTGTTTGATTTTCATGAAAATTAGTTTTCTGGAAAAAAAAAATTATAGTTTCATTTTTCAATACAGAAAATATGTTTCTGTGTTTTCTGCTGTTGTAGCGTGAGAAAGGTTCTTCTGGTTTAATTTTTTAGAAAAAAATAATGTCTATTTGATGTTAACTTGATCAAAGATAGAGATTGTTGTGTTAAGTTCTTTTTACAGGTTTATGAACACTGCTTAAATAATGAATAGAATGTTTGTTCAGTCCAGAATTTTCTATAAAAATCAAAGAGTTATTGCCCAGAAATCATTTTTGGAAGACAAAGAACAAAAGTGAAAAAAAAAAAAAAAAGGTTTTGGCCCCAAGTCGCGACTTGAGGCATAATTGGCCCCAATCGCGGCTTGGAGCCGGGACTCGCTTGGGAATACAACTTCCTAAGCGAGGCTTGTCGTGGGTGATCATGGGGAGGATGAACACCCCAAGATGAAATTTTGTCGTTTCTTATATGTAAAAAATAAAAAAAATTCTTTATCCATTTCGTTTGGTTTTTGTTTCGATGGCCCACGAGTTGTTTTTTTCCCCTGTTTCCACTGAACTCCCAAATCTTCCCAATATTCATGTTTTGGGATTAATCAATATTAATTTCTAAAATTGGTTTTGGAAATTAATATGTTATCTAAAATAGTGATTTTACATATGTAAAAAAAATAAGTTTTTTTTATTAATTCTCGTTTTGAGAATTAAATCTAATTATGATTAGTTTTTAATTGAGACCCATAATTTGGGATAAAATTATATTTTAAAATTAATATATTTTCTAAAATATTGATTTTAGATTATATATTATTATTTAATTCCTAAAATATGATTTTAACAATTAATAAATTTTTTAAAATTTTGATTTTAGATTTTATCCAAATTAAATTTCTAGAATTAGATTTTAGAAATTAAATCTAAAATATTGATTTTAGATTTTATCATAATTTAATTTTTAGAATTTGATTTTAGAAATTAAATCTAAATGTGTTTTATTTTTCCAAAATAGAGATTTTAGAATAATAAAATTATATGTTTAATTTTTGTTTAAGAATAATTAATGGCATGGTGAATAGTTATGGACTAAAATCAAATTATATCTGTTTATGCATTTTTATAGTTTTGGTTTTTATTAAATAGGACCTACGAGTCCTACCTTCTCTAAATTTTTATGTAATTCTTTTCTCATCTAACTCTTCTCGAATGCAACTTGAGGTTTCTCTATTTAGAAAATTTATGTAATTAGATTACATAGGTTAGATAGGGATAGAATTATTTTAATTTTGGAAATGGTGACCAAAACAAGGCGAGGGGGTAAGACCTACTTAAAACATGCATGAACACATATGGTTAACCATGTTAATTTCTTTTTAGCTCGAGGAAATTAATTTAGAGAAAGTCAATAACCATACCACGTAATCACTTTATTACCATGATTACCAATTTATGTGATTTATTGATATATTTTTGCATGCCATTTAATGAAATCACTAAAAGGAATGAATCCCTCAATTAATATTAAACCTAATTCCTTCTGTTAATATAGTAAGAACGAGAGTCCTTTTTCGAGACTAGGTTATTGGGCTAACCTAAGCCTACTCGATATTAGGCATGTTCAAGTTATGGAATTAAATTCTTGATTAATGGGTCGGGTTGAACTAAATTCTTTATCTTAGTTAGGCTAACTCAAGTATAAAGAAATTTAGAAAAAATATTGGCGTAACCCAAAAGGCTTTAAGATTAAAAGATGTTAATCACCTAATAATCCGATAATTATATATGATGTAATTGATATTGGATACCTACCATTGAATTTAAGAGTGGGTTGTTGGGCAAACCTAAGGTTATTCTTGAAGAATTTGGATACCGATCTACTAGGAAAGCTTCCAACGGGCTTTTCCGAATCAATAGTGGGGGGCTATTGGTTTGAGTAAAATAGTGGAACAACAATGCAATTAATTAAAGACCTAATTATTTGGATTACATATGTATATACAGTTAGCTAATTTTCTCTATCTTTACATTTAGACCACATGCATCATGTCAACCAACCTAAACTTACGTAGCATCTTGGAGACCAACAAACTAACTGAATCAAACTATGTCGACTCATATAAAAACTTGAGAATCGTTCTCAAGTCGAAAAAGTTGCTCTACATGCTAGATGCTCATATTCCTACTTCACAGCTTGCAAAGTATAGTCTAGACCCTGAGCACAATGTAATAAAGAATCTATAATTGCATTCGAATTTGAGTTATATAGAGAAATCAATGAAGATATTGGAGTAGAGCATTAAGGAGTTGAGGAATAAAAAATATACCGATGGTGAAAACTCTGTGGGAACATCAGAGAATTGAATTCAAATCATTAATATACCTAGACACTTTGGATTTAGATGAAATTTATACAGTAGCTTCCCTACATATTGATGTTGTATCCTGTAAATGTTCATAGCATTTTGAGTTGTAGTTCTTATTGATTCAATTACTACAAACTATGCTCTGTTTTACTCAAATAACCTGATTTTTTGATTAGTATATGATTAAGATTTTCTTATGAATTTGTCATGACTCTTATATGAACTTGACATGGGTTGATTATATGATTTACTGAGCATGATTAAATATGTTTAGCATTATTCTTGATGTTAGATTGATAATCTATATATGCTAGAACTTGTATATGTAGACAACTTACATATATAATTGAAATGCATGTGGAGATCATTTGTTTCTTTATTTAAGTACTTGTTAGCTTAGTTTGCTGAGTATAATTGTGCCTTAATTATTTATTATTTGAACTTAATTTGTGAAGATTATATGTTATTTGATGATGTGATTATAATGTGTTTCTATTTGCTAATTAGATTATGATTATATATATATATATATATATATATATATATATATATATTGTGATAACACTTTGAGAAATTAAATATTATGTGTTAATACAAATTTTCTGAATATATATATGACTTAATTCCTTATGATTTGAGGTTGAATTTTTTGGGATAATGTGTTGTATGATGTTGAGGATTGGTAAGAGTTAGATTGTGAGTTAGGTTTGCCTAAGATTATGAGTAATTAAGAGGAATTCTATTAAGTATACAATTTATTGTAGGAAATTGATATTTTAGTTCATTTATGTGCTAGAGTTTGTTGGGGAGCAAGGATACAATTCTTAAATCTAGGTTAGATTTTGCTATCTTTTGATTGAATTTAAGGCAAGTCCTTACATCCCATAAAATGATTTGTGTATGTGCATCATATGAAATGATTTTACACTTGGATAAATTTTGGAAATGTCTATAATAGTGTTGTATAAATTTTTATACTATGAAATGTTTTATGAACGATATAAATTTCTGCAATCTCGGATATGTAATACATACAAATCATTTTAAGTAAATTAGATCCTTGAATTTCTTACGTTTGTCTTATATGGATGATTTATGCATGAAATAGGTATGAAAATATTAGAAGTTCTTTCATACGCGTTATTGTGAGGTTTGTTCCAATTCATGATTGTTCTAAGGCAATCTTTGTCACTTTCTTTATTTGATACTACTCTTTGATAAACGTGACCTTAACAAGCTTCTTCCTTTTTCCCTCGTTTTAATATTTTATTCTCTTATAGAAGCTTCTTCTGGCAATTTTGGCAAGTAATTATTATTTGTGATTTCTCTTGGAGTTATCTCTCAACTTCTAGAACTTGTATATCTAAGAACTTCTTCTCTTCACTTAAGGTGGTGTTTAATTCTCAACAACCACATCATGTTTCTATTACCTTTTTTGCTCCAAGATTAACTCTCTGTTTTTCTCTCATTTCTTATTATTAAATACCCTCTAAAATCTTTTGTATGCCAATTTCTAGAGACAATAAATTTTAGTATGTCTATGTGTACAACAAATTAACTTTTATTTGAAGGAGTTTGAGACCCGACCCTTCTTCTTTAATCATTTTATCTATAACCATCATATGTGCCATAGACATATTCTTAGCAAGTAGGGTAAACAAAGTTTTACCTTTATTCCAATCCATTCTTTGGAAAAATACAATTCCTTGTACCATTTGGATTTTCTCTGCGCATATGAAACTATGGAAATACGTCCAAATTTGATTATAAGTCCTTATCTTTATGAAACGCCTTGAGCATGATTTACTTGAGGAATTTTGTAAAAAGATAATGTTAGAATATGGAGCCATGCATTGATTATTGTGAGATGTTATTAACTACACGATAATGATTTTTCTCCATGCATTAGTTTGTGGAACTCATAGCATGTATTTGAAAATCTTCGGCTCCATTCATTAATGTCTCTTATAAATGTGATTTGAAGATGAGAAATGATATACCTTCTTTTGATATCGGAAATAGTTTAAATATTAGTATATTTTGTTTTGGGATATTATTTGAAATGAAATGTATTTTTAGGATGTGAAAGGTATGTTGGATTTTAGAAAGTGGGAACAGAATCTTGGAAAATTATTTTGGCGTACTTCTTGAAAGAAAGTGTTTGTGTTGAATCATTTGAATTGTGAATGTGAATCCTTGAGTACTCAAAGGGGCGAAACTCTTGTACTAATTTTCGTTAGAGATAGATGAACCCAAATAACCTGATCAATTCTGAGATTTGTCTTACTCCTAACGAGGCATTAGTACTTGGTAGTTAAACCATTTTTCAGCTAGCTATTTGATCTGAAGAGTGGGGTCTCTACCCAAAATTGAAGGTTTCGACCCGAAGAGTATAAAGAATGGGGTTTTTTACCCAAAGCAGAGGATTTTGACCTAAAAAGTGCAAAGAGTAGGGTTTCTATCCAAATGGAGGGTTTCAACCTGAAGAGTGTGAATGTTGGGGTTTTACCTCAAATAATGTTTTCACAAGAAAATTAGTTAAATTGTGCATTTGTTTCTTGAGGTTTGTGAATGTAGTTCATGGTTTAAAATTCAAATGTTATTTATTTGTTCCTAAATTTTTTATTTATGAGTTTTTCACTGGTATATGATCCAAAAGAGTTATCTTACTATAATTTAAAGAGTATTTTGTTATTTCTCCCAAAAGCTTCATTGAGTAAATATTTGAGGGCATAATTTGAATACTTGTATTTATTACAAGAGAAAAGTTTATCATGTATCATGAAATGTGTTAAAAGACTCCATGTGCGTACTACAGGACTTACTGAGATGTTTATTTCACACCCATTTTATTCATGATTTCAGGATTGAATAATCTTTGTCAAAGCGGAAAGAACTAACTTACTTAT
Source organism: Voacanga thouarsii (assembly GCA_026120185.1). Classification (NCBI taxonomy): domain Eukaryota; kingdom Viridiplantae; phylum Streptophyta; class Magnoliopsida; order Gentianales; family Apocynaceae; genus Voacanga; species Voacanga thouarsii. The sequence continues at coordinate 18,761 of JANUWF010000129.1, forward strand.
TTGTGTACTAAGCTATTCTTGTTGAGACTTGTATTATTTTCTGCACTTTGCGAATTAGTTATATTTGGAGAGTTATATTTTATAATTAGGAACTTTTGTTGGAGTTATTTCTTTATTGAGAGTTTGATGTATTTAAATTAAAGGCTTGTAATAGATTTTTAATTCAATGAGTTATTTAAGGTTTTAGAATTTTGTTTTAATTTTTTTGTTATAAAGACCTATTGTCATTAAAACGGGGCAACATCCACATCCATTCGGACCCTGTGGTTGTGGGGTGTTACAAATATGCTCCCAGCTTCGCTAGACCACTAACTCATACTTAAGCCATATGGTATTAGTCTACGCAGTAGTTGTAGTAGTTTGAGTTTCTATTATTTTAGTACTTCTAAGAAACTACTACTACGGGTCCTATTGTATGTATACCAAATACTTTTATACTATGAAGTGAGTGGAATACTCACTGGCTAAACATAACCATTCCTCATTTGGAATTCATAATGTAATAACCATAAACATAATCAGATTTACATTCTCATTATCTAGTTAAGAACTACTTTTTATGTGTTAAGTAACCTATGATCCATGCCTTATTGTAAAAGACTTCAATTTACATGGATCAGTTTCTTAGACATAATAGGTTTTTTCCAACAAGACCACGCAAAACAAATTGTAGGAAAATTACACAAACAAATTTGAGAATAAAATCTTTTATTTATTAATCAAATTTATATAAGATATATAGTTTGAGGGTATTCATTCCAAAAGTCTTCCACTTAAATTCTAAGATTATGTAAGTCCATAGGTGACCATCCTTATAGCATCTAAGTGTCTTCTATAGACTTTCTCTGCTAAAGATTTGGTGAATAGATTTGCTAGATTATTTTCCAAGGTCATCTTGTTCTACCACAGTTTCCCATCTTTGAATAAATTCCTAAATCAGATGGTATTTCTTCTCGATGTGTTTACCCTTCTTGTGATTCCTCGGTTCTTTTGATTGCAAAAAAGCTCCTGAGTTGTCACAATATAACATAATCAGCATGTCCATTTGTGGCATAACTCCAAGTTCCTAAAGGAACTTCTAGAGCCAAACAAATTCCTTTGATGCCTCTAAAATTGCCACATACTCAACTTCCATGGTTGAGTCAACAATATAAGATTGTTTGATATTCTTCCTTGAAATAACTCCTTTAGACATGATAAAGATGTATCTATTAGTGGATTTTCTTTCATTCTTATCCGCTTGAAAGTTTGTGTCTATATATCCATTAGAAACCAAATCATCAACCCTGTAAACTAGCATATAATTCCTCATTCTCTTGAGGAACTTGAGTATATGCTTTACAGCTTGTTAATGAACCTCCCATGAGTTCATCTAAGATCTGATAATTAAGCCCACGACAAAACAGATATTTGGCCTAGTGCACAGTAAAGTATATATGAGACTTACTGACAGTTGAAACATAGGAAATCCTACTAATCCTTTCTTTTTCTTTTTTAGTTTTAGGACAGTCTTTTGAAAAAAAAGACAACCCATATATACAAGAGATTTGTGCTTCCTTACATGAGTCCATACTGAAATTTACCAACATCTTGTTAATATATGTTGTTTGAAATAATTCTAACATTTTCTGGTTCCTATTTCTAAGAAGATTGATATTGAGTATGTAACAGGCTTCTCTCAAGTCCTTTATACTGAATTGACTAGATTGCCAAATCTTTGTTAATGATAATGTCCCTACATCATTACCAATGAGTAGAATGTTATCGACATATAAAATAAGAAAAATCACATTTAAACTTTGTTGTTTTCTATGTCCTCATTTTGAGCAAATCTATAAAACTTTATGATCTCATCAAAACGAATGTTTCATACTCTAGATGCCTGCTTAAGTCTATAAATAGACTTCTTAAACTTATAAATTATGTGTTCTTGGCCTTTTGCAATAAAACCTTCTGGTTGGGACATTAAGATGGCCATTCATAAAGTTTCTCTTAACATTCATTTGCCATATCTTGTAGTTATAATGACATGCGAAAGCAAGGAGTATACGGATGGATTTTTGCATGGCTATCGGAGAAAATGTTTCCATATAATCGATCCATTTTTTTCTAAGTATACCTTTTTGCCACAAGCATAACTTTGAAGATTTTTACCTTCCCATATGCTCCTCTCGTCCTCTTGTATGCCCACTTATACGGGATGGGTTTTATTCCTTTAGGTGAAGCTACAAGATCCCAAATCTGATTGAAGTATATAGACTCAATTTCAACTTTCATTGCTTCAAATCATATGTCTGTATCGGCATCAGCAATAACCTTCTTATATCTAGTGGAATCTTGTTCCTGATGATCGAAAACTAGGTTAAGGACCTCTCCAATCCACCTTTCTAGAGCCTTAGATGCCCTCCCACTACGACGAGGCTCATTTTGCACAAAATCTTTGGGTTGTGTTTCTTTTCATTCTATAATCAAGTCGTTAGAAGTTAACTCAGTGGACAAGTTCTCTATAAGTTCCATCCTAGTTAAACCTTTAGTGAATGTACTTTGTTCATCCTCCAAATATCTAGCATTCATATTTACTAGTATTTTATGCTCCTTGGGATGATATAAGTTACCAGCTTTCGTTTTTTGGATACCCAATAAAATAATATAATTCTGATATTAGTTCTAATTTATCTCTTTTAATTGGTGCATAAGTAGGATAGCCCCATATTCTGAGATGGTTCAGAGTTAGCTTTCGCCTATTCCACATCTTATAGGGCGTCTTAGGTACTGACTTAGAATATACTATGTTCAGAATATATGCCATTATTTCTAGAGTATATCTCCAAAAAGAGATTAGAAGACTCGCATGAGACATCTTTTTTCGGACCATTTCCATAAATGTTCTGTTCTTTCTCTCAACTACTCCATTCTATTAAGGTGTTCCAAGAGCATTGAGGTGAGATACTATTCTATGTGTACTATGTAGTCCCTAAACTCACCTAGGAGGTACTTTTCACCACGATGCGATCGAAGGCTTTTGATTAGTTTACTTGTTCGACGCTCCACCTCAGCCTAATACATTTGGAACTTGTAAAAAAAAATAATAATAATACTTGTGCCTTATCTGGTAAACGTAACCAAACTTTGTACATTCATTCGTGAATACGATGAAGTACTCAAAACCTCCTCTTGCTTGTGTTAATAGGGGACAACACACATTAGTATAAACTAAACTCAGTATTTTCTTGGCTCTTTCTGCCTTTTGATTAAATAATCTTTTGGTTATTTTCCCTATGAGGCATGATTCACATTGAGGCCAACTCTCCAATCTCAATAAGCCTAAAGGCCCATCATAGATTAGCCTCTGAATCCTAGTTAAGTTAATATGACCCAACCTCAAATGCCATAAATACAAGTTATTGGTATTGTCCTTTCTCTTTTTATTTAAAGGTTCACATAGAATATTATTTGCTTAATTTTTAATAGGACTTATGAAGAATAAATTTTCATACATACACCTAGTACATAAAATATTTCCATCTCTACTAATAGAGGTATTAGAATAGAAAGAAACAGAATAACCATAATTAATAAATCTTGCAATTGAAATCAAATTTTCTTTGAAACTAAGTACATATAAAATATCCTTCAACAAAATTGTTCTATTACAATAAAAATACAGTTCCGGATCTCCCACTACTTGAGCCCATACTCGTACTCCATTTTCCACACGGAGTCTCTACTTACCTTTTTCGAGTCTTTTTATCTTTGTAAATCCCTGCAAGAAGTTATAGATATGATCAGTGACTCCGGAGTCAACAATCTAAGTGAATGATGATCCAACCATTGCAATAGACTCAAGGTAGTATGCAAAACCTGTGGAATTTTTCTTAGCTAAAAGGTTTGGATACTCCTTTTTCCAGTGTCCCTTCTTGCCACATTTGAAATAGTTCCCTTTGGACTTGTTGGACTAGGACTTGGGTTGGGCTATTGGCTTTCTTTTCTTCTTCTTAAATTTTCTAGGCTTGGGCTCAATTCTTGAAGAAAAAGACTTAGCTACTAAGGCCTTAGACTGAGGACTCATGACTTTTTCTGCTACATGGAGCTTCTTCATCAGCTCAATTAAAGTCATCGCTAACTTTTTTTTGTTGTAGTTCAACTTGAACTAAGCAAAAGAGTCTGGCAAAGTCTCGAGGACCATGGCTATCTGGTTCTCGGGGTCAATAATAGCCCCGAGGACTTCTACTTCTTCGAAAGTAGTAATCATCTTGAGCATATACCCTTGACTGATGCTCCCTCAGCTATCCTGGTGTTCATAATCACTCTAAGAGCATCGTGTCTTGTGGGCCGGCTGTTGTTAGCAAACATGGTGGCTAATGACATACTAATATCATACGCAATGGCTATATATTCTGTTTTGACTGGAGCACATTTGACATGGAGGCTAACATGCAGTAATGAGTATCTCGTCAGCTTTCTTCCACTACAAAAAAATGGGCTTCCATGACAAAATAATTTCCTAGCTAAAGCCTAAAATATAATGATGATTTTTAGCAACAAAATAATTTTGTTGCTAAAAATATAATTTTCCATAAAAAATTAAATATTATGATGAGAAAATATATTACTTTTGTGACAAAACAATTTCTTCGCCAATATAACAAAATTTGTCGTCGAAAGGGGTTAATAGGGACAAAAACATTCTTTGCGGATATAAAAAATTTTGTCGCCAAAAGGGGTCAATGGTGACAAAACAAATTCCTCGCTAAAGCATTATTAAAAAAATTTTTAAAAATAAAAATTTTAAAATTTTTTTTAACCTATGGATTGAGAACCTCTTCATAGACTGGCCGCACTAGATCGCCTTCACCGGTGTGCAACCCTGTTCATGGACCGGCCGCACCAAATAATACCCTTAATCAAATTGAACAAAATCTTCAAGCCACCTGTGATTCGAACGTGCAACCTATGTTGTAGAGCTTGCGCATTTAACCACTGGGCTAAGTGACTTGTTTGACTCAATTCTTTTTTATTATTATTATTTAAACTATTCTAAACATGCATTTTGTATTTTTTTTAAATGTAGTTATTATAACAAATAATAATAATCATAGAAAATTTAATATTAAACAATACTACTCAATATAATAAATTATTTTATATATTTATATATTCTTAATTATATAATCTTTTTAATAAATGATTTGTACACACACACACACACACACACACACACACACACATATATATATATATATGAATATATATAAATATGTGTGTGTGTGTGTGTATGTGTGTATATATATACACATATATATACACACACACATATTCATATATATTTATATATATGAATATGTGTGTGTGTGTGTGTGTGTGTGTATACATATGACACATATAAATGTAAACATAAATATAAATATATGTACATATATATATATATATATATATACAGATAAAAATAAATAGTCATATATGTATATATATGTATATATATACAAATAAAAATAAATAAATATATATGTATTCATATATATATATATATATATATATGAATATCTATACATATTACAATATTTCAAATTACTATACACACACACACACACATACATATATCTATATATATATATATATATATATATATATATATATATGATGAAGTTAGAGATAACTCTAACGGAGTTGATGAAGGAGCTCCAGATTGCAAAGAAAGTCATGATGCCATAGTCTAATGCCTTAGTTACCAAGTCTTCTTTTTCAAGAATTAGGCCCAAACCCAAAAAGTTCAAGAAGAAGAAAGCAAATGTAGCTGCCCAACCTAAGCACCAGTCTAATGCCAAACCTAAGCGAAAGTATTTTAAATGTGGTAAGAAGGAACACTGAAAAAATGAGTGTCCAAATCTCTTGGCCAAGAAAAGTCGTACATGTGATATTTTCTTTCTAGAGTCAATTATGATAGTTGGATCATTATCCACCTAAATTGTTGACTCGGAAAGGGTGAACATGGTCTTCGTGTAAGGAATGAAGCATGAGTAGGGCATAAGTAATGATGAGACCTATAGTTTTTTTTTATTGCAATAGAATAATTTTATTGAAGGATATATGTAACACCCATCCTTGAATAATTATATGGAAATAGTAATTTGTGCGAGAATAAGAAAGTGTATGTGTGTGTGTGTGTGTGTGTGTGTGTGTGTGAAAATACATGGTTGCAAAGCCATTAGGTAGGGCCCATTAAAGAGAGAGACAAGCTATTATATGTGATCGACCATTTTATTAAATTATGGTGGACCATGTGATTAAAGTTGGTGGGCCATTTTAATTAAGCTTGGTGGGCTATAGATAGTTAGACCTATAATGAAATTCTATTTGGTCTCAAGTGATTGGAGAGAATTCCTAAGATTTCTACCTTTTTCTTCCATGCTCTCGTGTTCTAACACGTTCCACTAAATTCTAAGGACCTCTATGATCTTGCATTAAGTTTCAATATATTCTAGAGATTGTCAAGTATATATGTACGGGACCTACTTCATTTACTTGGACACTTAGAGCCATGACAAGGAAATATCCTTTACACCTAATACTTTCAAGAAGATTCCTATATGTTCTACATCTTCTCCTACCTTTCACTAACTTCCATTAGCTTTTAAGGTAATCTAGTGATGTTAAGTCATCTTCTAAAGACTTCCAAAGTGTTCTAGAGGTGCCAAGTCATGGAGGAGTAACATCTAAAGTTTTCTAGAGCTATCAAGCCATTTAAAGGATAAGATGATAGGATGAGAAGAAAGAAAGAAAAGGGAGAGGAAAGAAAGAAGGAATCGGAGAAGGGAGAAGGAGGAAAGAGGGGAAGAAAGAGAAGAGAAAATGAAGGAAAAGAAAGAAAAAGAAGAAGAAAGCGAGAAGAAGATAGAAAGGGAAAATCGAAAGAAAAGAAAGAAAAAAAGAGGACACCCGAGAGGGAAAGAGAGAAGAAAGAAAGAAAGAGTTGGAGCTTGGAAGCTTGATTTTTGCTCAAACTATTAGGTAAAACTCTTCCCTCTTGAATTAAAGTGGTTTATTACTATTGTGATATTTTGTGGTTTACATGAAGCACTTTGAAGTAATTAAATGATGGGAATTTACTAAAGAAGGGTAGTTTGGAGCATTTATGTGAGAATACTATAAAGCTCTTTCTTGTGGAAATAAATAAAGTACATAGTTGTTTGGCAACTTGTGAATATGTTTCGAATTAAGAGAGCTATGGATTGAGATGATTAAAGTTAAGTATGTCTTGGTATGATAGGAAAAGTTTGGAGCAAGAATTGTGAAATGTGGATGCTAAGAACACCATAACCTTAAAGCTATCAAGGTAATTATGCTAAAGGAAAGTGGACGTTGATTCAATATTTTGAGCCATGTATAATTAGGAATTTGAGTGAATTGAAGTTTCTTCAGTTCATTAATGGTGAGAAAAGAACGGTAAAGGCTGAGAAGGAGTTTAACACATTATATACCTTTATCAAGAAATGGGCTCAAACGGTATAACATACCATCGTAACTTTATATGGAATCTCACTTTATAGCGATTGTATTTAAAAGTAATTCCTAATTCTCAGGATTATATATCGCTCTTAGACATATGTCTTTATTGTAGATGAATCCAATTTGAAGAACATTTAGACCAATGACGGTGTGCGTAGGAGTAGTAGCTAAATAAGGTAAGTTCTCTTGGTTTTAAACTCTATTTACTTAGTGTTTTTCTAATAAAGTCAGATATCACTATTTGTGTAAAATAAGTTCTTTTTGTTATAAACTTTATTTTTGGGCAAATGGTTTTCCAAATTAATTATCTATTAACATTTTATGAAAAATGGATATGTGAGTCCCATGATTTATTAAATTTTATTTAGGCTAAGTGTTTTTCCTAACAAATCAAACATGAATTAGTTATTGAATAATCATTTGCTACAACAATGTTTTGCTTCGATTGAGCATATGTTAATTATAGTTTTATTCACTAACTAATCCATGCTAACATGAATGCTACGTTCTGGTCATGAAAAGCATTATTATGATGATTTTGATTCTAGTTCCTTCTAAAGTAATTCATGCACAAAGTGGAAAACATATTATGCTTTTATGTTCGAGTGAACTTGGAAAATGGTTACGAAAAATATGATAAATATTTGAAAAATAATATTTTGGCCTTGAAAATGATTTTCTTGTGCTTAGGTATGAGCTTATATTTTGGGAAAGAAAATATTTTGGAAAAGGAATTGGTTTTGAAAGGTATTGAGTTATGTTGAGACATTGCGTTGATCTTATGACTTATGTTGGTGATCATTGAGTAGTCAAGAGGGATTATGCTCTTATACTAGTTTACGTGGGCTTGAGAACAACTTTCCGGCTGTCCCTTTCATCACAGGGTGATAGTATTTGTAGTAGAGTCGTCCTTAGCTAGCAATACATTTTCTATTGTAGAAACGGAGGTCAAGCATGGGACACTCGTATTGTAGGATAGATCATGACGATGGTTGTAGTGTGAGTGATTATGGCATATCCACTGTGTTAATCATATAATTGTCATGTTCATAGGATTGAGATCTTATGATGTTGACAATATTAGTTGGAGTAAGATCTTTCAAGTTGAAATCGCAATGTGGTTTTGAATATGAAAATTGTATTTTAAAAATAGAGTATAGTTTATGGTTAATATCTCAATACCAGTGTTATAAATGATGCCAAGTTACTATGTGTTAGGTTCACGACCTTAGTATGGAAAGTCATCAACAGCCGAACGACAATATATGGCTAAACCATCAACATTCAAACGGCGGGATATGGTTGAGTACTAAAGGTGAGATACCTAGCATAATAGGACCATGATAACTAAAGGCGAAGTCTTGTGAGTTTTACATGCATGTCGACCTTCTAGTGAAAGAAGTGCCTACTTTCTTTGAAAATGGGGCGACATCATTTTATAAAACCTTATCTTCCAAATGTGCATGAAACTTTTGAACAATGAAAAAATAAAGTTTCCCCTACTTAAATTGTAGAGTTGTTTTCAATAGAAAAATGCAATAAATTTTGTTCCTTGTTTCCTCTGGAAAAACACTAGCACACGAGACTCACTGAATATAAAAACTTACACATGCATCCATTCCTCCGTTTTCTTAGGACTTGGAGTAAGAGATATGTGGCCGTGAAGCTAATATCATTTTCTTGGTTCGAGTCTAGAGAAAGTTTTTATAACTTTGTTATGTACAGATTGTAAACCTATTTAACATATGTATTTTAGGGTTGCGATATATGTATCCACCTCGACGAGTGTAGTACTATAATGAAATGATATGTTTCTATTTATTTACTTTATACTTTAATCTATTATAAAGACCATTTGTCTAAGAGTTCAAATGGAGCAATATCTCACAAAGATAAGACCCACTACAACTGGAAGTACTAGGGTTTTACAATATATGTACTTTGCTCTAAATAGAATTTGATTTCAGTTGCATTTATGATATATAATCTATTCTTCATAAATTCTATTAATAATCAAGAAAATAGAGCTCAAAGTGAAGTTGAAATAAATAAGAAGAGAAAGACTGATGTTAATAACTCACACTACAACAAATTTGATAGTTAGTGACAAATTGCTAGATGACGTATTGTCAAAACGTCACAAAAAGGGTTCAAATCATGACAAAAATCACAATTCGTCATTTAATTTTACAAGTTGAATATTTTTCATGACAATATTTTACAACGTCACATACTAACGTCACAAAATATTTGGTGCCAACATTTGCTACCAACTAGAAACAAAGCAAAATATTTTTTGTGATGATACTAATATTATGTGATGTTTTAATTTTACCACCAATGTACTACCTTTTTTGTGACGAATAATATAATATTATTTTTTACTACCGAAATCTAACATTACGTCTCTAATATTATGGTTTTTTATCTGCGATAACGTTTATTGCATCAAGTATTTTATAACTATTTGGTGACATATATATAAATCACCAAAATATAAGTATCTGTAAAAATGAGATGATATTTATATTATATATTTTGTGTTATGATATAATCAAGTTTGTTATTACATTCAACTTATGTTATAGATAATTATTTAATTGACTATGCTTATTTTTATTTATATGATATTTACTTTTTTATAACTATTGAATTGCTTGTTTGCTTTTATTTAAACTAAAAATTAAAATTAACAGAAGATTTTTTTACTTGTTTTATTAAAAGGAAGATAAAATTGAAAACTCAAAAATAGAAAAAATAATCATTATACTTATTTAAATATTTATTTCAACTACTTAGCCTTATTATTTTAGAAAATATTTTAATTTCATGTCATTTTCAACTTATCTGAATGAAAAATAGCTAACTTAGTCTTTGCCATGGTTCACTCACATCAGCATTGAATTTTAGAAAAGCATAGAACTCCTTTAGTACCAATGGATGATCTGAAAACCTATGCAAGGAAGGCGAGTTCAATAAATTTAATAGCTAAATACTACAATTAGGATTACTCATGAGATTGGAGAATTCTCAATCTGATCTGAATAACCAAACTGGAAAAAATTGAAACTAAACAAAACCATTGACTTATGATTTTTTCTAAAACCAAATCATTTTGATATATATATATATATATATATATGTATAGATATTTAATTTTTTCATAATGACTAAAAAATTAAATATAGTAGAATCAATTTTAATTTTTCCTTAATGATAAAAAATTAATATTTCTAAATTTATAAAAATAGTAATATTAAAAATAAATAAGTAAAGGGATCATCAAATATAATATTTCAAATTTTAATATGTGTATGTACATTATGTATTATATATATATATAGTGTATATATATAATATGTAATATATATATATATATATATACTTATATTATATATTTATGGAATATATGTCT
>JANUWF010000130.1:0-38225 GCA_026120185.1 Voacanga thouarsii
TGTATTAATATATATACACCAAATACATATAGGCTTATCAAATTAACGATCCAACCATTAAATTTATTAAAATTTCAACGAAAAGTGTTATGGAAAAAGTTGAAAGAAATCATATATATTTTGGTATATAATCTAGTATAATGTCTAAAAAATGTCTAATACCTAACGAATTTACAAGGATATATATATCAAATTTATGATCCAAGTATTAGATTTGTTAAAATTGCTAAGAAAAATGTTATGACATAAGTTGAAGGTAATCAGATGTATTTTAGTACATTATCTAGCATAATATCTAAAAAAATATTCAAAACCTAACGCATTTACAAATATAGGCATATCAAATTACCGATCCAACCGTTAGATTTGTTAAAATTACTAAGTAAAGTATTATAACAAATTTTGAAGGTAATTGGATATATTTTGGTATCTAATCGAGCATAATATCTATAAAAATATTCAAAATCTAATGCATTTATAAAGATAGGTATATAAAATTAACGATCCAACCATTCGATTGGTTAAAATTGCTAACAAAAGTGTTATGACAAAATTTGAAAGTAATCGGATATATTTTAGGACATAATCTAGTATAATATCTAGAAAAATATCCAAAACCTAACGTATTTACCAAGATTGTCATATCAAATTAACGATCTAGCCACTAGATTTGTTAAAATTACTAAGAAAAGGGTTATAACAAAAGTTGAAGATAATCAGATATATTTTGGTACATAATCTAGCATAATATCTAAAATAATTTCAAAACCTAACACATTTACAAAGATATGTGTATCAAATTAACGATCTAACCGTTATTGTTTTTTTAAATTTCTAAGAAAAATGTTATGACATAATTTGAAGGCAATCGGATATATTTTGGTATATAATCTTGCGTAATATCTAAAAAAAAATCTAAAATCTAACACATTTACAAAGATAGACATATCAAATTAATGATCCAACAGTTCTATTTGTTAAAATTGTTAAGAAAAATGCTATGACAAAAGTTGAGGGTAATCAGATATATTTTAGCAGAAAATCTAGTATAATCTTTATAAAAAAATACAAAAAACCTAATATATTTAGAAAGATAGGCATATCAAATTAATGATCCAACCATTAGATTTGATAAAATCACTAGAAAAAGTATTAGAACAAAATTTAAAGGTAATCGGATATGTTTTGCCAGTTAATTTAGTATAATCTCTATAATAATGCTAAAAAACTAACTCATTACAAGGATAAGTATACCAACTTAGTGATCTAACCGTTAGATTTGATAAAGTTGTTAAAAAAAAGGTTTTATGACCATATTTTAAGGTAATCAAATATATTTTGACATAAAATCTAGCATAATCTCTATTAAAAAAATAGAGAACCTTACACATTTACAAAAACAAGCAAATTAAATTAATGATCAAACTGTATGATTTAATAAAATCAATAAAAAAAGCATTATGACCAAATTTTAAAGGTAATTAGATTTGTTTTGCCACTTAATCTAATACAATCTCTATAAAAATGCTCAAAATCTAACTCATTTACAAAGATAGGCATATCAAATTAACGATCCAACTATTAGATTTGATAAAATCACCAAAAAAAAAAAGTTTTATGACCAAATTTAAGGTAATCGAATATGTTTTGGTATAGAATCTAGAATACTCTCTATAAAAATACAGAAAACCTAATACATTTAGAAAGATATGCATATGAAATTAACGATCCAACCGTTAGATTTAATTAAATCAATAAAAAAAGTATTATTAGGACCAAATTTAATGGGAATTGGATATGTTTTGCCACTTAATCTAGTATAATCTATATAAAACTACTTGAAACCTTACCAATTTATAAAGATAAGCGTATCAAATTAATGATCCATCCATTTGATTTGTTAAAATTACTAAAAAAACATATTACAACCAACTTTGAAGGTAATCGGATATATTTTACTTCCAAATATTGCATAACATTATAAAAACACCCAAAACCTAACACATTTACAATGGTAGATATATCAAATTAACGATTCAATCGTTAGATTTATTGAATTTGCTAAAAAAATATATATATATGGCTAAATTTGAATGTAATTGGACATGTTTTGCTACATAATCTAGCTTAATTTATATAAATTAGCCAAAAATATAATGCATTTATAAATATTTAAAAATTTAGGAACTAATTTGTAAAATTTTTGGGATTATATTTTAAATACTCTAAAATTTAATGACCAATTTATAAATTTTTTGTTATCATTTTATAATTTTACAAAATTTAAGGAGCAATTTGTAAAATTTGGTGTCATATTCTATATATATAAAAATTCAGGGACCAATTTATAAAATTTTTAGGGTCATATTATAAATATTTTAAAATTTAAGAATCAATTTATAAATTTTTGAGGTCATTTTATAATTATACAAAATTTAAAGACCAATTTACAAAATTTTTGAAGCTACGTTGTAAATATTTAAAAATTTAAAGACGGTTATTAGCTAGAAAATATGAATTTTGTTGTTAAAAGTATAGTTAATAGAGATAAAAATTAATATTTTTAGTTAGAAAATAAATTTTCATCATTGATGCATATTAGCTAGAAAATTTAAATTTTCCTCACTAATATACTTATTTTCTAACTAAAACCATCACTTTTAGTTAGAAAATAAAAATTTTGTTATCGAAAATAATATTTTAATGAATAACGATAAAAAGTTTCTATCGCAAAAAAAAAAAAAAATCACTAAAAGATATTTTTAACAATAAAATTTTAATTAGAAAAAAATTTTTATCGCCAATATTTCATTTTCTTGTATTGCAGGGAGAAAGACAGTAATTCATGGTTTTGCACTGCAAGTTCCAAGTATCTAGAAAGTCAAGAAATAAAAGCCTTAAGCGCGTCTAGTCTCCAAAGTCTACAAAGAAATCTTCCACAAAGGAGTTCTCAGTTACCGTTGCTGCAGCGCTAAAGCAATAAAAATCTTTGCTCTTCTAAGCACTATAAATACTTCACACGGCTGCCAAAATATTTCCATCAGCAGTACTCAACTGTTTCTTTCTTGAGAGCTTTTCATCAAGACAAGAAACCAAAGAAACTATAAATCTTCGTTTATCTGTTTTATAACAATCTTCGGGTATCGAAATCGATGGCACAAAACGGGGAACCAAAATTAGCCGGGGCAACGACCAATCCATATGGTCGAGCAGATGAGGAGGTGGCTTCAGTGGCTGCAAGAAATGAGCGTCGCCAGAAACGCATGAAATGTTTGGTTTATGTTGCTGCTTTTGCTGTGTTTCAAACCGCTATCATAACGCTCTTTGCACTGACCGTGATGAGGGTAAAGTCCCCTAAATTCCGAGTCCGGTCTGCATCATTCGACAGGTTTGATGTTTCTACATTGGCCACAAATGCTTCATTCAACATTAGGATGAATGCCGAACTCGGTGTCAAGAACACAAACTTCGGTCACTACAAATACCAAAACAGCATCATTGAATTCTTCTACAAGGACATTAAGGTAGGGGAAGCAGAAATTCCCCGGGCACGAGCAAAAGCACGAAAAACTAGGAAGTTCAATGTTGCCATAGACCTGTCCTCTGCTAGTGTTCCAGGCCAAGAACTTGGAAATGAATTCCTCCAGCATGCTTGGATCCCTCTGACTAGCAGATCAACTTTGAGAGGAAAGGTGGAAATTATGAAGGTCATGAAGAAGAAGAAATCTAGCGACATGTATTGCACCATGAACATCAATACCTCATCAAAGCAGCTCCAGGACTTGATGTGCAGATGATCATTTCCCATATGAAGTTGTGCTACATACATTACGGCAACATATTTTTGCATTGATTTTCCACTTTATGCGCCTATACTGGAATACATATTCTTTTGTTGGTTGGTTTGTATAAAGGAAGAGTGTAGTTCCCACACCCTGTACGTCGTTACCACTTGCCGCTTTTTCCATTGTTTTGTAGTACTCATTTTGTTATAATGGACGATTATGATTTTTCGTAATTAACACTATAAATTCATATTTGAAATATTAATATACAAGTAAAAAGTAAAACTTTGAATATAAATTATCTAATTTTGACTTGTATTATTTTCCCTACTTGGGGACGGAGCTTGGGGGCCAATATTGAGGGCCAAGTTAAATTTTTAGGCCACCCATATGCATCTTCTTTTTCTTTTTTTTTTTTTTTTGTTTGGAAAATTTATATGTATACTTTTTTTGGTTTTTTTTTTGGGGGGAGGGGAGGGGAGGTATGGCCACCGTTGCCCTTCTTGAACTCCGTCTTTGGCCATAATCGTTTACATGCTTCTTTTATTGGATAAAGAATTTTAATATTCTTCCTTACTATTTATTCTGTTCCAAAAATGGCTTTGGGATCATTGAGAAAGTATTGGTGATGATTTCATTCTTAGCCCGCGCAATTGTGCATTAACAAGTGATTTTTGTGACTAATCCATTACAGTACACGTGAGGAGTCACGTTTGTCTCTTGGCCAAAAGTAGTTTGATTATAGCTGATGGGACATTTATAAAAATATATTCTCTCCATTTGTTGACGAAGGGGGAGGGGAATCATCAAGCACTTCACTCTAAACAAATGAAGTATAAATTTAGATGAATTGATTAATAGAAGAAGGAATAGGGAAGACCAACGATGTTCCCCTCCAAAGAACAAAAGAATCAAAAAATAAAAAATAAAAAAAAGCTATACAATTATAGGCGAAATGAAATCATTTGCACATCAAATCCTGGTGCTGCTTAGAAGTCTACGAGAACATAGAACTTCCTAATTGATCGTGCTTTAGGCCATGCTCTGGGAACAAAGGATCCCCTACCTCTATCCCTTGTCCTTGTAGAAGAACTCAATGGTATCTCTATGGAGTAAATCGTTAGGTAAAATATGGTGAATTTTGGATAGTAAAGTTATATTTGGTTGAATTGTTTAGTGAAAGTAAAGGAGGATAGGAATTAAATGTAGAGGTAAATGTATCGTTTATCTTGTTTGGATAGATTTAAATGTAGAAGGAAAGTGAATCAGGAGGGATAGGGATAGTAATTTCTCCAATTAAATTAGCGATTCAGTTGAGAGAGTTTTATTTTATTCGGAAGTCTAATTTATTATTAGACTAGAATAAAATAAATGGAGAGAAATTTATTATCTGGTTTAATTAGTTAATTAATTATTTAGGACCTGGGTCCAGTTTGAATAATTAGAAAAATTAACCGAGACTTAAACTAGAAGAAAATAATTATTACTTAATTATTTATTGGGTTATTTATTTAATTAAATCTCAAGAAATAAATAATTAAAGTTTAATTATTTTTGGGTTCATTTGGGTTCATTAATTATTTATTGGGTTATTTATTTAATCCCAAGAAAAATAATTAATGTTTATTATTTTGGATTTTTCGGATTCAAGAAAAATAATAAATATTATTTTGGCCTAATAGCCTGGACCATAGGATTTTTTCGGACATAGTTTTGAAGAGTTTAGGGTGAAGCCAAAATTTATTTTGTTAATAATATTCGGGTATTAAATCCCAGAAATATTATTTTTGTCAAAATAATTATTTTTGGTTTCATGACTTTTGGCTTTCTGTGTGGAAAAATAAAATAAAATAAAAGGAAAAATAATATTTGGGTAGTATTAGAATAAAATCTTCACACTACACACTAATAAAACTCTAACTATTCTTTGCACAAGAATTTCTCTATTTCTTTTCTCTCACAATTTTCTCTAATCTTTCTTTCACTAATCTTTCTTTCACAAAATGATGGTGTATTACAAGTTTAGAGAATAACTCTATTTATAGAGCTCTAATTAGTGGAATACATCATGGCATACATCATCTTCCACTAATCTTAATTAGTGGTGTCTCCACTAAATGGTGGACATTCATAAAAATCTTCTTTAATAATTCACATAAATTCATAATTAGTGGAGCCTCTACTAATTAATGGAGCTTCTAATAATTTTAAGATATTCATAACACTCCTCCTTAGATATCCATCCATTACATAAAGAATATGTCTCGTTAAACCCTTACTAGATAAAAACTTAGTGGAGAAAAAAAACTAATGAAGGAAAAAGAGTACACTATTCTATATGTCTGTTTATTACTCCACCTGATGAGATGATTCCTTTAAATCTTTGAATCGGCGTATACCGATTTCATATCTCAACTCTCAAATATTGCAGTCGGTAAAGTCTTTGTGAAAATATCTATAAGATTATCACATGACCGAATTTGTAGCACATCAATTTCACATTTCTTCTGGAGTTTGGTGACCTATGTTGTGTCCGATCTCCTTCAATATATCCTCCTCGTAATTGCGCTATGCAAGTTGCATTATCTTCATAATGAGGAGTTGGAATATCTCTGATATATGATAATCCACAACTTTCTTGGATATAATAAATCATTCTCTACTTACTTCATGAATGACTGTAATTTCAACATAATTTGAAGAAGTTGCTGCTTGGAGATATCGGAGGACTTGTTTAATTTCATTCCAATGTCGTTGTGTTGGTGAAGAACTAAATCTTGCTAATAAATTGACAGTAAAGGTAATATCAGGTCGTGTATTATTAGCAAGATACATCAATGCACCAATTGCACTGTGATATGGTCCTTTAGGACCAAGAAGTTCTTCATCCTCTTCTTGAGGATGGAAAAGATCTTTATTTACATCTAATGACCGGACGATCATTAGAATACTCAATGGATGTGCTTTGTCCATGCCAAATCTTTTTCGAACTTTTGCTGTATATGTTGAATAAATGTTTTACTTGTTAAATGTTTAATTTGTAAACCAAGGCAAAGTGTAATTTTACGACCATCCTTGATGTCGAATAATCAATTATTTCTTGGAGCTCTTTAGGAGTTCTAATAAGATTAATATCATCAACATATATAACTAATATCACAAATTTAGAATCAGATTTCTTAATAAAAACACATGGACATACCTAGTCATTTTTAAATCCCGCTTTCAATAAATATTCACTAAGACGAGTGAACCACATGCGCCCAAATTGCTTAAGGCTATATAATGATTTCTGCAACTTGATGGAGTAATTTTCACGAGGATAATGTTTATATGCTTCAGGCATATGAAATCCTTCGGGGATTTTCATGTAAACATCATTTTCTAAATTTCCATACAAGTAAGTAGTGACAACATCTAATAGGCGTATATTTATCTTTTTATGTACTGCCAAACTAATAAGATATCGGAGTGTAATAGTATCAACAACAGAAGAATAAGTTTCATCATAATCAATACCTGGTCTTTGTGAAAAACCTTGGGCTACTAATCCTGTTTTACATCGTACGATTTCATTATTTTCATTGCACTATCGCAAAAATATCCATTTGTAGCCAACAGGTTTTACACCTTCTGGTGTTCGGACTGCAGGTTCGAAGACTTCACGTTTTGTTAGTGTATTTAACTCCGATTGAATCACATCTTTCCATTGTAGCCAATCTTTTCTATGCCGACATTCATCAACTGATATTGGTTCATGATCATCACTATCCTGTGTAATATTAAGAGATATATTGTATGCAAATATATTATCAATAACAGTTTCTATCCGATTCCAACTTCTACTGGAAGTGGTATAATTGATAGAAATTTCAGTGTTCCTTTCATCAACTTCTGGTTCTTTGTCATCAGTTTTCTCTTGGTCTTTACCATTCTCTTCTTCAATATGATCTTCTAGATCAGTTAATCCTCTTTTCTTTCGAGGATTTTTATCTTTGGAACTAAGAAGTCGGTCACGCTTCTGGCGTGCTTTTGACTCAACAGCTATCGATATAATATTTTGTTCTACTAGAACTTCAATTCGAATAGGAGCATTTATAGCTGGAATATGTGGTTTTGTAACTCTTCTGGAGTCAACAAAAGCATCTGGCATTTGATTTGCAATGCTTTGCAAATGAATTATTTTTTGAACTTCAAGTTCACATGCACTTGTGCACGGATCAAGATAATTTAATGATGTTGTCCAAGTAAGATCATTTTTATGCTATTTTTGTTCTCCCCATAATTTAGGGAATAATGATTCATCAAAATGACAATCAACAAATCTTGTTGTGAATACATCTCCTGTCAGTGGTTTAACATACCTGATAATAAAGGGAGAATCATATCCAACGTATATCCTCTTTCTTCTTTGAGGACCCATCTTTGTACGTTGGTTTGGTGCAATTGGAACATATACAGCACACCCAAAAATTCTTAAATGAGCAATATTTGGTTCTGACCCAAAAGCCAATTGCAAAGGAGAGAATTTATGATAACTAGCTGGCCTTATGCGTACAAATGCTACAGTATGTAAAATACCATGTCCCCAGACAGATGTTGGGAGATTTATTTTCATTAATAATAGTCTAGCAATTAATTGTAATTGTTTAATAAAAGATTCAGCAAGACCATTTTGTGTATGAACATGAGCTACAGGATGTTCAACATTAATCCCAATTAACATGCAATATGCATAAAAAGCATGTGATGAAAATTCACCAGCATTATCCAAACGGATATTTTTAATGTGATGGTCAGGAAATTGTGGTCGTAATTTAATTATTTGAACAAGTAATCTCGCAAATGCCAGGTTGCGAGTAGATAATAAACACACATGTGACCATCGGGATGATGCATCAATTAAGACCATAAAATATTTGAATGGTCCACACGGTGGATCAATAGGTCCACAAATATCTCCGTAAATCCGTTCAAGAAATGTAGGACTTTCAGCTCCTATTTTTATTGGTGATGGTTTAACAATTAATTTTCCTAGAGAACATGCAGTACATGCGAATTTTTCTGATGTCAATATCCTTTTATTTTTTAATGGATGACCGTGTGTATTCTCAATGATTCTTCTCATCATGGTAGATCTTCGATGACCCAACTAGTCATGCCAAATACTAAAAGTAATAGGATCAGTAAACTTCTAGTTTACGAGATGATAAATTTCAATTGTACGTATTTTTGAAAAATATAAGCCAGTAGAAAAAGACGGTAGTTTTTCTAATACAGATTTCTTACCCAAATGAGTTTGAGTAATATAAAGATGCTCAATCCCATTTTCCTCATTTGTTTCAACATGATACCCATTTCTGCGGATATCTTTAAAACTCAATAAATTTTTTCTGGATTTTGAGGAAAATAGTGCCTTATCAATAGTAATTATTGTTCCTTCAGGTAACAATATAGTAGCTCTTCTGGAGCCTTCAATCACATTTGTACTACCGTTTATCGTATAAATATTTATTTCTTCCATTTTGAGATCAGAAAAATATTTCTCATTTTTTAGTATGGTGTGTGTAGTTCTACTATCAATAATGTATATATCATCATTAACAAAAGCCATCTGAACACAAATATATATATATATATATATATATGTAAACGTAATATTATTAGAATAAAATAAAAATACAAAAATATCAGGGTGAGGCTTTTAGTTTTTTTGGACACTGCCATCACCAATTAAATTGTCTATCCTACCGTCTGGGTGTTCAAAAAAATCCGATACATCCATATGTGTAATATTGATATTAAGATCTTCAAGATCAATATCATCATCTGTAGCATCATTTACTGGATGTTGAGAAAAATTTGCTTCCACATTTTTATTTTTCAATGAAGCTTGATACAATTCAACTAAATGCTTAGCCGTATAACAGGTACGTGACCAATGACTTTTCATGCCACATCTATAACATGTATCATCATAATTTTCTTTCATTTCTTTTTCTTTTTCTTTTCCCTTATGATCTTTTCTGTTCCACTTTAGGTGGCCAGTATTTCTCACAGTTTGATTATGATTGTGATAAGGGAAATATCGAGCATGTCCACGACCATAACCACGACCACGGCCACAGCCACGGCCACGACCACGACTATAACGATGGCTTCTGCTGGAGCCAACAACATTCACTTCTGGGAGTGCTGTTGAGCCAGTTGGTCTGACTTTATGATTTTGCAATAATAACTCATTATTTTTCTCTGCAATGAGGAGGGCAATAATTAAATCTGTAAATTTAGTATACCATTTTTCTCGATATTGTTGCTGCAGGACAATATTCGAGGTATGAAAGGTGGAGAATGTCTTCTCTAGCATATCTTCATCAGTCACTTTTTCTCCGCATAATTTTAACTGAGATGTAATTTTATACATTGCGGAGCTATATTCATTCACGGTTTTAAAATCTTGCAATCTCAAGTGCAACCATTCATACCGTGCAGTGGGTAGTACGACCATATTCAGGTGGTCAAATCTTTCTTTTAAATTTACCCACAGGACATATGGATCTTTTTTGGTAAGATATTCCATTTTCAAATTTTCATCGAGATGACAATGAATAAAAATCAAAGCTTTAGCCTTGTGTTGTGCAGATACACTATTATTTGCTTGAATAGTTTCACTAAGGCCTTCAGCATTTAGATGCATTTCTGCATCGAGAACCCATGACATATAATTTTTTCCAAAATTATCAAGGGCTACAAATTCGAGTTTAGCAAGGTTAGCCATAGAGATCAATAAATGCGTACCTATCTTCTGGCTTTGGTAACGGCAGAGACTCGTGCTTAGTCTTCTGGCTTTTGTACTGGCAGAGACTCGTGCTGATAACGTGTTATAAAATTTGGGTAGTGTTAAAATAAAATCTTCACACTACACACTAATAAAACTCTAACTATTCTTTGCACAAGAATTTCTCTCTTTCATTTTCTCTCACAATTTTCTCTAATATTTCTTTCACAAAATGATGGTGTATTACAAGCTTAGAGAATAGCTCTATTTATAGAGCTCTAATTAGTGGAATACATCATGGCATACATCATCTTCCACTAATCTTAATTAGTGGTGTCTCCACTAAATGGTGGACATCCATAAAAATCTTCTCTAATAATTCACATAAATCCATAATTAGTGGAGCCTCCACTAATTAATGAAGCTTCCAATAATTTTAAGATATTCATAACAATATTTGAAATATTAATATACAAGTAAAAAGTAAAACTTTGAATATAAATTATCTAATTTTGACTTGTATTATTTTCCCTACTTGGGGACGGAGCTTGGGGCCAATATTGAGGGCTAAGTTAAATTTTTAGGCCACCCATATGCATCTTCTTTTTCTTTTTTTCTTTTTTTTTTGTTTGGAAAATTTATATGTATACTTTTTTTTATTTTTCTTTTTAGGGGGGAGGGGTGGGGAGGTATGGCCACCGTTGCCCTTCTTGAAATCCGTCTTTGGCCATAATCGTTTACATGCTTCTTTTATTGGATAAAGAATTTTAATATTCTTCCTTACTATTTATTCTGTTCCAAAAATGGCTTTGGGATCATTGAGAAAGTATTGGTGATGATTTCATTCTTAGCCCGCGCAATTGTGCATTAACAAGTGATTTTTGTGACTAATCCATTACAGTACACGTGAGGAGTCACGTTTGTCTCTTGGCCAAAAGTAGTTTGATTATAGCTGATGGGACATTTATAAAAATATAGTCTCTCCATTTGTTGACGAAGGGGAGGGGAATCATCAAGCACTTTACTCTAAACAAATGAAGTATAAATTTAGATGAATTGATTAATAGAAGAAGGAATAGGGAAGACCAACGATGTTCCCCTCCAAAGAACAAAAGAATCAAAAAATAAAAAATAAAAAAAACTATACAATTATAGGTGAAATGAAATCATTTGCACATCAAATCCTGGTGCTGCTTAGAAGTCTACGAGAACATAGAACTTCCTAGTTGATCATGCTTTAGGCCATGCTCTGGGAATAAAGGATCCCCTACCTCTATCCCTTGTCCTTGTAGAAGAACTCAATGGTATCTCTATGGAGTAAATCATTAGGTAAAATATGGTGACTTTTGGATAGTAAAGTTATATTTAGTTTGAATTGTTTAGTGAAAGTAAAGGAGGATAGGAAGTAAATGTAAAGGTAAATGTATAGTTTATCTTATTTGGATAGATTTAAATGTAGAAGGGAAGTGAATCAGGAGGGATAGGGATAGTAATTTCTCCAATTAAACTAGCAATTCGGCTCAACCCGGTTTAGCTCGGTTGGGTTGAGATTCCCGATTAACGCGGGGATCGGGCCGGGGATGGGGCTTTATTCCTTGGCCCTCCCCACATATTTTATACACACACACACACACACATATATTATATGCATGCCACATGTATATGTATACATATTATATAAATTATAGGTAAATTATATATATTATGTCACATCTTGTGCCCATAGGCCTGAGAGCGCCACTAGGGACCTGATAGCACCTGCTATTAACTACTTAACCGCCGTCCTCGTTGGGCCAAAATAGGTATCCCTAATTAATAATGGGTATTTAGGCCCGTCCTTATATATCATTCAGACTTATCAACAGAATCTCATGTGCAATTAGGATATCACATTTATCCCTCCATTAGGCTCAAGCGTTCTCGCTAAACCCAAACTTACAGACCAACCAGGCGGTATGTGATTCTAGATGTAACACACAACATTTTCATACATTTCTTTCATATATTGTTTTCATGCATAAATATACAAGTGAGATAGCATTTAAGTGTATGACATTTAGGGAATATTTATTAAGTATATATGTAAATAAATCCCGTGACTACTTTTTGCAGTAATTATTTATGAGTGAAATATTTGTATAGGAAATTTGAGTGTACCTATGTGATTATATTGTGATGCTAATTAGTGAATAATTTTATATCTAGAATAAGTAATTTGTGTGTATGAAGAAAAGAAAACCTTATTAAATATTTTGGGGTGCAAAATGACATTTCTCAAAAATACAATTCCAAATCTTTTGGGAGTAAATTATAATATTATATTCCTCAAAGATTAAAAAAATATATTTTAATATGTGGTGCCTATTTTGTAATTAAGGTAAGATGCAAAACCCCTCATCTACACACACACACACACATACATATGTTCGAATTATATTGGTGTATTATCATTTTAAAATTTATTTGAATATATTAGGGGAGAATATTTGCAAATTTTGAGAGAGTTTATTTAAGTAATAATTTGTTGACTACATTTTATTTTCTTTATTTTTAAGTGAAATATTTTAGTAGGAAATTTGTATATACTGATGTGAATGTTATGTGTAATTATTTTTGACCAATTTCATGTGTTGAATAGAAAATTAATTATTATTATTATTAAGTGATTATTACCTTTATTTATTGAATATCATATTGTTTTAGGGGTAAATATAGAAAATTGGTTTTATTGAGGACTCGATATTGATTCTTATTAAATAAAAGTCCTATATCGCTATTTTAATTATTTTAAAATTTTGACCTCATTTATTAATTGATCAAGATTTATTTTATTTTATAATTTCTTTTATTGATGCAAAATTAATTTTAATATTGTATTTATTTTTATACCAAATTAATTTCTTTTTAATTTATTTTATTCCAATAAATCCTAGAAGCCCTAAGTATGTTAAATGACTATCATATCATTTTTAATAGTAGCCCAATCTCAGCCATTCATGTATTTTAATTTTGGCCATTGACTTTAATAGAGATTTAGCAATAAACAACTTTTAAATATCATTTAATTAATCTAACTCATTCTATATTTCAGCAAAACACATATTCACCCAATAAAACCCCAAACATCATATTTCACTCCTCATTTCACACACTACACATACTAACACACATTACAAGGTGTTCTTACAATTTTTCTCCTCTCTTTTTAGCTCTTTTGTGTTCTCTCAAGAACACTATGAACTTTAGCAATAGAACACTCATTTAAAGGTCATTAAACTCAACAATTTCACATATTCAAAGTAATTTTGCATGAAGGTAATATATTACATCTTATTTTCTTTGTATTTCATGATTTAGAGGTGAAGTCCATGTTGGACAAATTTGGAGTTTTTGTGTAGAACTTAGTTTTGATGATTGTGATGATGATGGATTGATGAAATATTGATGTTGACATGTACTAATGGTGTTGGTTATTGAATTTGGGTGGTTTGATGTGTTTGGAAGGAGATTTGATAATGAAAATTGTGTTTGAAAGTTAATTTGTGTGCAGAATTCTTTAATCTTGTAACTTTGTAAGATCAATTCTAGAAATATACCTTAGGAATTATGATTCATTTGATTCTATCAGATTTTTCTATGTCTTAGAAGTAAAATCCCATTGGAATCATGCAATTTGAACTTGCGGTTGATTTTATCTAATTTTTCAAATTTACACTATTGAATTTTTCACCAAGACTGATTTTTTTGTCTATTTCATCTTTTAATTTGTATATGATACTTTAAAACAATAACTTTTATGTCTTAAGAGTATTTACCACTTTAAATCATCTAATTTGGACTTGTATTTAATTTTTAAAGAATTTCATAAATATACTGCCAAAATAGAATTTGCAATTTACTATACAATTACTATTTCTTCAAGCAATTAATTAATATAGTTAAACACCTTAGATTTTGCTGAAATTTAACTAGTATATTCTGCTCATATTGAAGTTATATTCTATAAAGTTTCATTAGATTTGAAGTAGATTTGATTGGTGATATAATTAAGTCAAATTGTACCTTGTTTTGTCCTATTTAGTCTAATTTATTGATTTGAACATGTTGTAGGAAAATTATGAATTCATTTTGAATTCTTAATTGTATCAACATTGTTAGTGTTATGCTCTAGAAGCAATTACATGTATTTTGTATATTGTACATTTATTGAATAATATAAGGCATTCTTTATCTTTCAATTTGTTTTATTTACTCTTTCGTGTGAATATATAACTTTTAGACAAAGTCCTATATGCAACACCATGTTAAGGAAATCATGATACAGATCATGATGTGAGATTCTTGCTACACTGTAAGATGTTCGAACTTAAATGATCCAC
Organism: Voacanga thouarsii; assembly: GCA_026120185.1. Taxonomy (NCBI): domain Eukaryota; kingdom Viridiplantae; phylum Streptophyta; class Magnoliopsida; order Gentianales; family Apocynaceae; genus Voacanga; species Voacanga thouarsii. The sequence goes on from JANUWF010000130.1 coordinate 14,943, forward strand.
AGTCATAGTATTAATGAGATGGGACATCATTAATGCATTAAGACTAACACGTGTTATAATTTCTGATTTGATAAGGCGGCGGTTCTCACATCCGTGAGTATTGTGATATTCAAAATTAACACATGGATGCTTATTACTAGAACAAGTACATTGGATGACCTAGCAATGAGATAATTACATGGATAACTATTTAGTGCCAGTAATAGAATCTCATTATAACAAATGTGCGAGTATCCTTGGCGTTGAGATCTCCAAGGTACTTTGTTTGCTAAGCGTTATGCTTTGATTCCAATCTCTGGAGTCCTGAAAAGACCGTATATAGAATAGATATTGGGTACAACGTGAAGTAAACAAAAGTAGTTGAGATGATCAATAAAGGATTCACCACTTCTAATAGTAGAGACGAATATCTCACGGTCACTGTTAGGAATCACTACTCGAGAAGTTCTTGGCTAAGGTGATTGTGTATTGAAAATAATTTCAATTTGTTAGCTCTAAGGGCATTCTCCTATGTTTTGACTTATGACGAACATTGATGTGGACCAATTTGTGTGATCTATATATGATAGGATATGTTTGACTTCAGTTCTTCTAAGGCATACAAATAAGATTGCTAAGCAACTCTTGAGCAATGGAATTTAAGAATGGGTGATCAAGTAGAAGACCAAGCTTAAGAGATTGCATACCAAGAAGTCCTTGTGGAAGAAATTTATACTAGGAATTGTTATTAAGGTATTTCTTGTTAATTCCTATGTCTATTTACCTTATAATTCAATTTATTTCTACCTTGAAGCACACAAATAAAAAGATTTCAAAGTTTTAATTTTCAGAATTTTGGATTGAGTAGTTTGGATGATTTTGCATTCAAAAGATTTGTCCAAAATCCTGTAAACAGTGTCAAATCGTTTTTTGCCTGAAAAAAAAATCCATTTTGGACTTACCTTTTGGATGCATCGTCGTCCGAAACATGAATACAAAACGCAGGTAAATTTGACGTTAAAAAATAGTCGTTTTATAGTTGTTGGTACTTCACTTTATGTCTCTATATAAGGCCTCTAAACTTGATTTGACGGTAGATTTTTGCTCTATCCTTCTAAGAAACACTCTTGCTCTATAGAAAATAAAAATCTCCTTTATCAAAGTGCTTCAAAGTAAATTTAAATTGTATCTTAAAGGTAAAAGTGTTTATGCTTTTTCTTCGTGCACATCTATTCAAAGAAGTGAGCCTTTACTATTCCATTGATATTCAATCTTTGTTGTAAACTAAGGTTGTGGTGTAAAACCCATTTGGGGTGAGCCTTGATTTGTTAGTTGATTGTGAGGTTTCGGAAAACCAAGTGTGGTGATCCTCTCTTGTATTTGGTACAGATTGATTTCATTAAGTTGGGTAAATGAAATCTGATTGAAAATCCTTAAGTGTGAAGTGAAGGTAGTGGATATAGATCTTGGTAGATCGAACCACTATACATTTCGTGTCTCATTTCTTTGCATACAACATTATCTGCACTGTGCTTCTTACCTTAATCTGAATCTAGTTATTTCTCAAAGTTTCCTTGAATAGCTTTCTCTGTTGCAGTGAAGTCGATCAAAGAAACTTGAAAAACATTTGTATTCTATAAAATAGATTTCTTAAAAATTTTAGTTTGCCAAAACCTTTTTCACCCCCCTCTAAGGTTTTTCACAATTGATACACATGATGAATAGTGGATTTTGGAAACAAGTACTAAAATATTTGGGTTAAAATTAATTAATATTCTGGAGGGAGTTGGCACTAATTCCATACTCTAAATCGAATGAGATATTGTATGGTGAAAAGACTTTATTGCATTATTGTTTGCAATTGAAAAGTTCATGTCAAGCCACTTGACTTTCTGGACTTTTGGGTGGTCTGATGTGTTGCTGGATACGACTCATAATCTATCGAATATGAATTTATTAATTAGAGAATTAATAAATCAATTCTAATTAGAATTAATAAGTTAGTTCAAATTATTACAGATTATTAATCTTAATTATGTTTGGATTAATTTATATTTCACTAGCAATAAACTCGAAAACCTAATAGGTTACACACAATAAATGTTTGAGTACTCAATATATTGTTTGATAATATTATGGGGTTAACTGTAAGAAAATAATCTTATGGGTGAATTATAAATTTGTTATAATTTATAGGGCCTAATTAGAATTATACAAAATTTAAGGATTTAATTATGATTATTAAATCTTGAAGGACTTAGTTACGATTGGTAAAAGTCCTAAAGACTATAGGAAATAGGAAACACGTTTTCCATTTATATTAAAGTTACAGAAACTAGTTATGTGAGTGAGTGTAAGTGTGAAGTTGTCTTCTTCTATTTTTCTTCTCTAGTCAAAACCATAGCTGATATATTGTTCTAATAGCACAGAACTATGTGGTTTGTGTGTGAGTATTTGTACCTTAAGTGGATTTCTGTTGGAGGCAATTCTACTCTTGAATTGCAGTGGCTCAGGTTGAATGTTTAAGGAAGAGATTTTATTCATTCAAGGTTGTGGGTTTGCTAGATCATGCATTCATCATCCAAGAGAAAATTTTTAAGCCTCACAGAGCAAAGGTTAACCTTGTATTATTGCTATTTACCCATTTTGATTCATAGACATGAGATCTTGGGAGTGGAATTCAGTCTTTTTCCGTTGCCTTTAATCTGATTATGCATGACTAGATTTCTACTAGCAGTGTCAGAGACTCCATGTTTGTGGTTATAATAGGTTATTATGCTTTTGTGAAATCGTTTCATGAACTATCATTGTGTATTTTGAGTACACAGTTTATCAGGTGTTGACAACCACTGCAATTTGGGCTGCAAAAAATTGTTTTCAATATAATTCCACAAGATCTAGTTTCGTTCCTGGGTTATATATTTGTAATGGTTACACTAATATGTTAGTCCATAAAATCTGTTTTCAAAAAGGGTTTGTGAAGGAAACAATTTCTACAGTTTTGCGAAGAAAAAAAAAATGTTTATGTGATTTGTTTCTGCGAAGAAATTGTTCTCCATTAGTTTGTTTCTGTTTTCTAGTGAACAGGCTGTGGAGATATTATTTTTCTTGGCCTTGAACAAAGGAGTTGTCTTCTGTAAATTGCCAGAGAAGATGATTGGAAAATTTGCACCTAAAAAAATGAAAAAAAAAAAGTTTTTGCCTAAAGCCGCGAGTAGCTTGCTGAAGCCAAGCTACGGTTTAAGGCACAAAACAACCTAAGTAGTGGCTGGCTTGGGTTGAATTCATGCAATCCGTGGTTGGCATATTAAATACCGGCCGCAGATGTGTGTGTGTGTGTGTTTTTTTTTTTATAAATTGTTGTTTTTCTTTTCTGGTCCTTCACAAAGGCTCGCGGTTTTCTCTTTTTCCATTTAGCACCTAAATTTCCCAAAAAATTTGTTTTGGCACTAACGGATTTTTTTTTTCTTCAAAATTTGATATTAGAAAATAATATATTTTCTATAATAGTAATTTTAGATTATATATTTTTTAATTCCTAAAATATGATTTTAGCAATTAATATACTTTTTAAAATATTGATTTTAGAATTTATTCTATTTTTCCAAAATACTGATTTTAAAATTATTTGCTATGTTTAATTTTATTTTGAGGATAAAATTAGCATGGTGGATTGGTTATGGACTATGGACCAATTAAATTGTTCATACATTTTATTGTTTTGATTTTGAATTAAATAAGGCTTGCATGTCTTACCTTCTCTATTTTTATTGTGCAATTTTTCTTCTCATCTAACTTCACTCGAATATAACTAAAGATTTTTATATTTGAATTTTATGTAATTAGATTACATAGGTTAGATATGATTAGAAATTATTACAAGGCAGGGAGAAGGTGATCAAGACCAAAAGGAGGATGGTATGACTTTCTCCCTAGATCATGCATGAACACTTATGATTAACCAAATTAATTTCTTTTGTGGCTCAAGAAAATTAATATAGTAAAGTTCATAACCAAACTACGTCATTATTTTTGCGATGTATAATGCAATGTGTATAAATCACAAATCCCTCAAATTAATATTAAACCTAGTACCTTCCATTAATTTAGTAAGAATGAGAGTCATTTTTTGAGACCAGGATGTTGGGCTAACCCAAGCCTACTTGTTGGGCTATGGAATTTTAAATTCATTTTTAATGGGTTGGGTTTAACTAATTTCTTTATCCCAGTTAGGCTAACTCAAGCATAAAGAAAATTAGAGGAAATGTTGGGTTAGCTTTAAAAAATTTAAGATTAAAATATGTTAATCACCCAATGATCCTATAATTACATTTGATGTAATTGGTATTGGATACCTACCACTGAACTTAAGGGTGGCTTGTTGGGCAAACCCAATGTCATTCTTAAGAAAATTAGATACTGGTCTATTAGGAAAGTTTTCAACGGGCTTTCTTGAATAAATAGTGGGGCTATTGGTTTGAATAAAATAGTAGAATAATAATGCACTTAATTAAAGATCTAATTTTCCATTACATGTGCATATACAATTAGCAGATTTCTTTATCTTTACATCTAGTTCATCTGCATCATGTCAACCAACCTAAATTTACGTAGCATCTTGGAAACCAACAAACTTACCAAGTCAAACTTTCTGGACTGTTACAGAAACCTAAGAATCGTTCTCAAATCGGAAAAGTTGCTTTACGTGCAAGATGCTCTTATTTTGCTACTACTATCTCAAGATGCTCATGCTGATGAGCATGCTATCCACAAAAAGCACATAGAGGATAGTGACACGGTATCCTTTGTGATGTTGGTGTCAATGACTCTTGAATTGCAAAAACAACATGAGTATATGGATGCTTACTTGATCATTTTACATTTTCGAGAGCTGTTTGATGCCTAATCCAAAATAGAGAGATATGAGATTTCAAAACAACTGTTCCATTCTAAGATGGCTGAGGGTACTTCAGTCGCCACTCATGGGCTGAAGATGTTGGGCCTCCACTATATATGCCTTAACATAATGATGTATTTGAGAGAAGGAATTAAACCCTTCTAGATATGGCATAGACCATGATGGCCTTTGCGGACTTATCAAAATTATTTTGAGGGTACGCACTAGAGACTTCTGTTTATATTTTAAATAATGTTCCATAAAAAACGATTGACAATACCCTATTTGAGTTATTCTTTAGTAAGAGATCAAAGTTATCTCACTTGAGAATATAGGGTTGCTCTGCCTTTGTCAAAAGGCCACAGTCAGAAAACTTGAGAGTAAGTCTGACAAGTGTTTATTATTTGTTGGATATCCAAAAGAGTCATTCATATATTACTTCTGTCTCCCTTCAAAAAATAAACTGTTTGTTTCAAAGCATGCCGTCTTCTTAGAGAAAGAGCACATATTTAAACGGGATAGTAGAAGTAAAATTAAACTTAGTAAAGTTTAGGAAGAACAAACAAATACAGATCAACTATCTAATCCCACATCTATTGAGAGAATAGATGAACCTTCATCTACACAAGAACCTCATAGGTTGAGTAGGATATGTGTGACATTTGAGAGATATAGATTTCTTATTAGTGACCACAATGATGTATTGCTCATAGATGAATATGAGCCTACTACTTACAAGAATATTTTGAATAGTTCACAATCTGACAAATGGCTTGAAACTTTGAAATCAGAGATGGATTCCATGTATGACAACCAAGTATGGACTTTGGTTGATCCACCCAAAGGAATCAAACTTATTGGGTGCAAATGGGATTTCAAGAGGAAAACCAACATAGATGGTAATATAGTTACCTATAAAGCATGAACTGGTTGCTAAGGGTTATCGTCAATAATATGGTATTAACTATGATGAAACCTTCTCACTAGTTGCTATGCTAAAATCTATAAGGATATTTCTAGAACTTGTTGCTTATTATGATTATGAGATTTGGCAAATGAATGTGAAAATAGTTTTTCTAAACAAAAACCTGACTGAGACAGTGTGTATAACATAACTTAAGGGTTTCGCATCCAACGATAGCACAAAAGTATGTAAGTTGCAAATGTCCATTTATGGACTTAAGCAATCTTCTAGGAGTTGGAACATCTATTTTGATAAAACAATCAAAGAGTTTGGTTTTATTCAAAATATGAATAAACCTTGTGTATATAAGAAGGTTAGTGGGAGTGTAGTCATTTTCTTGTTACTTTATGTAGAAGACATATTACTAATATGAAACGATATACCTGTCATTCAATCAGTAAAAGTTTGATTGTCCAAGAAATTTTCTATGAAAGATCTTGGAAAAACAACCTATATTCTTGGAATTAGGATCTATAGAGGTAGATAAAAATTGTTGTTAGGTTTTTCATAGTCTACATACATAGATAAAGTGCTAAAGAAATTTGACATGGATCAATCCAAAAAATGATTCTTACCCATATCTCATGGGATAAGCCTTTCAAAGTTGATATCTCTAAAGACACAAGTTGAAATAGATCACATGAGAAGGATTTCATATGCCGCAGCAATTGAATCCATCATGCATGCTATGATATGTACTTGGCCCGATGTATCCTATGCTCTCAGTTTGACAAGTAGATGCCAATCTGACCCTAGTAAAAGTCATTGGGCAGCTATGAAGAATATCCTTGAGTATTCATGAAGGATTAAGGATGTATTCTTGGTTTATGGAGGAAGTGATTTGAAAACAAACGAGTATACTGATGCCAGTTTTCAATTTGATAAAAATGATTTTAAATCACAGTCTGGTTATATAATTACGTTGTGTGGAGAGGTAATAAGTTGAAAAAGTTCCAAACAAGATACTATTACTGATTCAACGATTGAAGGCGAGTACATAGCTGCTTCTAAAGAGGCTAAGGAAGGAGTTTGGAACAAAAAGTTTGTAACGGAGCTTGGAGTGGCTCCTAGTATTACTAAACAAATATCTCTATATTATGACAACAATGAAGCTATTGCACAAGCATAGAAGCCAAGGTTTCACCAGCGATCCAAGCATGTACTCAGAAGTTTTCATTTGCTTAGGAAAATCATAGATAGACAAAATGTAAAGATAGAGAAAGTTCTCACTGATAAGAATATAGCTGACCCACTTACTAAGGTACTATCCTTAAAAAAACATGATTGACATTTTGAGTCATTCGGTATTAGATATATGAATGATTAGCTCTAGTGCAAGTGGGAGTTTGTTAGTGTTATGCCCTAGAGGCAATCACATATATTTTGTATATTATACAATTATTGAATAATATAATGCATTCTTTATCTTTTAGTTTGTTTTATTTATTTTTTCGTATGAATATAAAACTATTAGATAAAGTCCCAAGTGCAACACCGCGTTAAAGAAATCATGACACAGATCATTATGTGAGGTTCCTACTACGTTGTAAGGTGTTCATACTTAAATGATCTCTACTCATAGTATTAATGAGATGGGACATCATTAATGCATTAAGATTAGCATGTGTTAAATTTTCTAATTTGATCAAACGGTGGTTCTTAAATTTTTTAGTATTGTGATGCTCAGAGTTAACAAGTGGATACTTATTACTAGGACAAGTACATTGGATGACCTAACTATGGGATAATTACATGGATAACTATTTAGTGCCAATGATAGAATCGCATTATAGCAAATGTGCAAGTATCCTTAGACTTGAGATCTCCAAGGTACTTTGTTTGCTAAGCATTGTGCTTTGATTCCAATCTCCGAAGTCCTGACAAGACCACCTATGGGATGGATATTGGGTATAACGTGAAGGAAATGAAAGTAGTTGAGAAGATCAATAAAGGATTCACCACTCCTAATATTAGGGACGAATATCTAGCGGCCACTTATAGGAATCACTACTTGACAAGTCTAAGTGCTAATTGATGTGATGTTGTAGTTGCGTGTTTAATGAACCTTAACTACTAGTTGCTATGCACCTACTAGTTATATAAGTGACTAGGTAGCATAGAAATTAACTTGTCACCTTAAATAATTATTTAATTTTCTATAGTTCTGAGTCTAATTACATGCTAAATTTATATAGTGTGATTGAAACGTGATGTATGCCTTGGGAACTTATTGTTGGGGTTTGGTGTGGAATAGGATTATGATTCTAGAATGATCAACGACTTTGATTAGGATGGCCAAGATTCATATGGAGGACTCTATATTGTGATTTAATTTATGATTGGAAATTAAATTTTATATTTTATTTATATTTCAGATTTTGAGGAAATAGGAGAAGTAGGACCTTGTAATTGAGAAATTGTTCTTGAATTTGCTTTTGCTAGGAATCAAGGTAAGTCTCTACACTTCATATTTTCATAAATTTATAAGTCCCCACATTTTATGATTTCCTAAATATAGGAATGCGGATAAAAATTTCAATTTTGCTAAATGCTTCAACTGTATAAATTTTTGTCTTTAAATTTATTATTTGTGGAATAAAATGTTTATTTATTCATGGATTTTTGTGTAATTAAATGCTTTATTTATGCAAGTGATATTTGATCAAATGTATATATATTTGCTTTTCGTTTGAGAAATTATATATTGTGAGCATGTTGTTCCATTGTGAAGCAAATGTGAATTATAATTTACACAATAATTAATTATGCATTATTTTGAAAAAAATTGCATATTCATAATATGTTGGATATGAAAGCTTGCATTAAAAGTTATTGAGCATATAGAATTGCAAATGATCATTCATAAATGAATTGTAAATATGTTTTGGCACAACTAGTTTCATATAACGTGAACTGTACGTAAGGTATTTGGGAGCTATGTATTTGTGGCATTTCAAAACAATTATGAAATATTGGTGATGTTTTTGGATTGTTGCGTTGGATAAACTCTTTTGAAATAACTGTGTAGTTCTATGCTATTATTCTTGAGTACTTAAAAGGACTTTATTTTTGTGTTAGCTTTTGTGAAGTTAAAGATGCTATCCGATAAGAGGCCACATTCGAATAGTTGACTTTTCTAAGTTGGGCAATAGTACTTGTAATTTAGTCATCCTTAATTGACTAGCAAAATACTTTTCACGGGAAAAAATAGAGGACGTACGTGGGACATCCGAGTTAGATAGCATTATGATGGTAGGGCTAATCATCCTATTCAAGTTGGATAGCCATTTATTATGACAAATGAATTACAAATTCTATTCAAGCTAGATAGCAGTTTATTATGGTGAAGGAGTTGTAAATCCTATCCGGCAAACGTGGCCAATTTTGTTGATAGGATGAGATTCTGTAGGTGTTTGATTTGAGGCTGCAAATGCATAAATTTAAAATTTGATGTGTGATATTTGAAACACGATTTCGAAAATGTACATCATTACATATGATCGTAAGAAACGGTCATGATACTAAGCTCAATACGGATGATGTGTTTTATATGATTAAATGTTGTTGACAAGAAATAATTTCTTTTTTGAAGATATTAAAATGATATAGAATTCACATGTATTATTTGGTGTGTTGGGAATATAACATTTTGTAAAATCATATATGCTTTTGGAACAACAACTCATGCATCATGAAAATATTTTTCCTCAGAAATTTCTTACGAAGCACACACAAGACTTACTGAGATTGTATTTCACACTTTTTAATTCATGTTTTTAGGGAATTATGTTAGAGATAAGTTGGAAAAGTCTATAGTTGTCACATTTGATTTCAATGTATTATACATTATTTTCTTTTATGATTATTGTCTTAAAGAATGATATAGTTAAAGTACTTTAATATTATGGTACATTATTTAGAATTGATGTACTATTCGAAGCTTTGTAATATTTTTTTTAGTTTGTCTTTAAGTCCTAGTTATTTATTTATTTAGTTCGTTATAAAAACTCTTTATGTTTACTCGACTGGGCGATCTCTCAGTCATTCGGGCCCTATGATTGTGGGGCGTTATAATTAGTATCAAAGCCTAGGAATAAGCATTTCTGGATTTAATGGATTATTTTTGGGTCATTAGTATGTTTAATTTTTAATTTGTGATAGGATGGTTAGTATGATGATGGTTTTGGTGGTGTTATCAAGGGATTTAAATATCTATGCATTATGGTACTTTTGGAGAATTTGATAGGTATACTTATAAGAGATTCCCTAGGAATAAGAGGACTAGATGTGATGATAAGATATAAAATTTCAATACCTTCTCTAGTTATCTAGTTTTGATTACTCTAGATCCGATTTGGCAAATAGAGTAGTAATATTAGGAGTATGAGTTCAGAGATGATGATATTTGTTGGGATCCATGATTTTGACACTTATACATTGGAGATGTGTGATAATGGGGGACATTGTTTGGAATGTCCTTTTAAATGCATATGGTGTATATTAAGGGGACATTATTTGGAATGTCCTTATAAATGCATGAGGTGTAAGCTATGTGAACTATCTCTGTATGTCTTATATTTGACTTAGGATATTATATATGCATTTGTCTTTTCTTGGTACCTACCATACCTGTATTTTCATCTTTGGGATTGATGAATACCTCAATATTGCTTCAGAATAGGTATCGAGAGATGGAATCTCTATAGGATGAAGATGTTACATATAGTATCCATGTTTATGTCTTTATTTTGATTTGATCAATACAAACAACTTTTGTGATGATGCGTTATGAGCTATAGTGATTATATACAAATAAAATTTGTGTTTGATGATATACTTAAGATGTTTCTTATAAATACTTGCATATATGTTCATCTTGTGATGATTATATGAGAAGCATACATAGTACGCACACATAGGGAATCTTAGTCATTTAGTTTCTGTTGTTATCCTAATTTGTAGTACGAAGATGCCTCTAAAGACATGTTATGCTACTCGCAACAATAGAGTTTCAATAATGGAGCAATCAACGCATGGAGCTAATCCTATGACAAATCCGCCAAGTGGATATACTGAAGAGGAAGCATTTGAAGTTAAGGGAACTAAAGGAGTCACTGTGGCTTAAGCCTTTGGAAAAATAATGGAAATTTGGTTTGGCTGAAAAGAGAGGACCACAGGGTGAGGATAAAATGTTGGAAAGATTTTTGAAATTTTAACTTCCAATTTTCTTGGGATAATCTGAACAAGACCAAAAAACTAAGGCATCGCTTGAAAGTCTAAAAGATATCTTTCGAACTCTACAATACTCTGAGGAGAGAATGGTTAAATTTACAGCCTTTCACCTGTGAGGTCTGACTTAAACTTAGTGGACAAGAGTCTAAGAGGCATGGAAACATAGCAAAATGGACTGGAGTTGGGATACTTTTGTGATGGTCTTCCCAGCAGAATATATACCATAGTGCGTGGTTGAGAAACATAAGCATGAGTTTCAGAACTTCAAATAAAGAGATATGATAGTAGCTCAGTATGCTGCACAGTTTAGCCACCTGTCAAATTATTATCGTCATTTGGTCAAAACAGAGCAGAATCGTACTTGATAATTTGTGAAAGGTATAAGATCGGATTTGAAGATAGCTCTAGCTCCCTTTCCACTGACTAACTACTCCACTACAGTAGATGCATCAACTAGAACAAAGAATGAAGATAAGAATTAGTTCACAAATAATGCTGTATATTCTTCTCAGTAATTTCCTACTAAAAAACCATCTGAGCAACAGTGGAACGACAAAAGAAAGAAAGCTTGATTTGCTCCGACTAGGACTAGCAAAGGAGAAATAATTTATTTTAAATGTAAGAAGAAAAAAGGACCAATAGAAAGGGATTGTTGGTATAAGCATAACTACCAAAGATGCATCAATTGTAGAGATCCTACCTATATGAGAAGTATGTATCTGAAACTACAACAAATTACTGAAGAAAATAAAGTGAATGAAGGAAATGGTATCATTAATGAAGGAAACCATTCAGAGTCACAAGTAAAGGTGAAGGTGTTCGCACTGAACCAAAATAATTAGGGAGCAATTCCTACTAACATTGAAGGTACGCGCACTACCCAAAACTGTAGAGTAAATATATTAATTTATCTTGATTCTACTCACTCCTTTGTAAATAAAGATTGTGTATACTATTTGGGAAGGGATGGGTTAGAATTATCTTATACTTTGTTTGTGAGTATACCTCTAAAAAATTTAGTTGAAACTAGACCAGGATATGCGATTGAAGTAGGAAGGAAGAAATTATTGGGAGATTTGATAATCATGCCTTTCGAAGGTTATGATCTTATTTTAGACATGGATTAGTTATCCAAATATCATGCTCAAATTTATTATAAGAACAAGGTGGTACAAATTGTGAGACTCAAAAGAGATGTATTGGCATTTAAAGGAAGCCGTATAAAGGAGTTGAAGTATTTGACATAAGGAATTAAAGCTCGTAAGTTTCTCAAGAAAGGATGTTAAGGATATTTAGTATATTTAGTTAATAAGTTGAAAGATCAATGTTTGATAAAGAACATGGCTATAGTGAAGTAATATCTGGATGTTTTTTACAACTTTACCTTCTCCATGAGATGTAGATTGTTAGGGTTGTGCCCTAGAAACAAATATTTGTATAATGTATTTTGTACATTAAGTCAATAAATGGCATTCTTTATATTTCAGTTTCTTTGTTTTATATGTTTATGTGTATAAAACTATTAGATAAAGTCTCAAGTATAATACTGTATTAAAAAAATCATGATAGAGATCGTGATGTGAGGTTCCCATTATATTAAATTGTGTTTCTACTTAAATTATCCCTAGTTATAGTATTAATGAAATAGAACATCATTAATACGCTAAGACTAACACATGTTATACTTCTTGATTTGATTAAGTGGTGGTTCTTACATCCGTGAGTATTGTGATATTCAAAGTTAACACATGGATGCTTGTTATTTGAATAACTACATTGGATGACCTAACTATGAGAAAATCACATGGATAACTATTTAGTGTCAGTGATAGAATCTCATTATAGCAAATATACAAGTATCCTTAGACTTAAGAACTCTAAGGTACTTTGTTTACTAAGCATTGTACTTTGATTCCAATCTCTAGAGTTCTTACAAGACCGCATATAGGATGGACATTAGGTACAGCGTGAAGTAAACGAAAGTAGTTATGAGGGTCAATAAAGGATTCATTACTCCTAATAGTAGGAGCGAATATCTCAAGGTCACTTGTAGGAATCATTATTCAAGAAGTCATTGGCCAAGGCGACTATGTGTTGGAAATAGTTCCAATTGATACACATGTTTAGTAATGGATTCCGGGAACAAGCACTAAAATATTCGGGCCAGAATTGATTAATATTCTGGAATGAGTTGGCACTAATTTCATACTCTATATCGAATGAGATATTGTATGGTGAAAGGAGTTTATTGCACTGACGTTTCGCTATTAAAAGATTCATATCAAGCCACTTGATTTTCTGGACTTTTTGGTGGTTATGATGCATTGCTAGATGCCACTCATGATCTACTAAATTATTGGGTATCTCTCACGCATATCATATATGGCGCAGCGGAAAATTAAAATGAGATACCATCTCAGGATCCGCATATGTGTGGAAAACAAGACATAAAGAGAACAAATGTAACAATTTTTTACCTTTCTTTGATTGTGTGGAAACAAAAATTTTCTTTCTTCAAGTTGAGGCGCGATCCAACAATCCTCTTGATTAAACACCACGAGAGTTGAACGTCCAACAACTATAATCACAGTGTGTGATTATCTCTAACAGAAATCCATACAGAGGATACATTCAAGCACCAAAATTTTCTGTGCTAGCAGAAAAACAATGGTGGCTAAAGTTTGTTCTTCTTCAAAAGAAGGACAAGAAAGAGGGAGAAGAGAAGAGGTTTTGAAAACCCTTGTTTTCGTGTGTATTACTCTCACACACGAGGGTTTCATGCATATCCTATATGTCACAAAAAGAATTGCTAAAACTGAGAATTCTAAAACAATTAGAATTCCATAATTGTAATTGGAATTATCAAATTCTCATAATTATAATTTGGCTCATAAATTATGACTAATTATAATTGGCCATAACAACTTCTCTTTCTCACAATTAACCTCACTATATTATCAAATAATATCTTGAGTATATAATCCTCTATTTCATGTAACATATTAGGTTTCCCGGTCAATTGGTAGCGAACATGAATTAATCCAAACGTCTTTGAAATTAATAATCCATAATTAATTAGAATTAATCTTATTAATTCTAATAAGGATTGGTTTATTAATTCATCAATTAATAAACCCATATTCCCAGATCATGAGCGGTATCTAGCAACACATCATGACCACCCAAGAGTCTAAGAAGTCAAGTGGCTAGACATGAACCCTTCAATAACAAACTATAGTGCAATCAACTTCTTTCACCATACAATATCTCATTCGGTTTAGAATACGGAATTAGTGCCAACTCCATTCAAAATTAATTCTGGGCCGAATACAATAGTACTTATACCAGGAACCCACTACTCAAGATGTATGTCAATTGGAACTATTTTCAATAGACAATGGCCTTGGTCAAGAACTTTTCGAGTAGTAATTCCTACAAGTGATCGTGAGATATTCGCCCTTACTATTAGGAGTGGTGAATCCTTTATTGACCCTCTCAACTACTTTCATTTACCTCACAATGTACCCAATATCCATCCCCTCGATCTGGCTCCAGAGATTGGAATTAAGGTACAAAGCTCAACAAACAAAATACCTTGGAGATATTTAGTCTAAGGATACTTACACGTTTGCTATATTGAGATTATATTTTTGGTACTAAATAGTTATCCATGTGATTATCTCATAGCTAGGTCACCCAATGAACTTATTCTATTAACAAGCATCCATGTGTCAACTTTGAGTATCTCAATATTCACAGATATGAGAACCACTACCTGATCAAATCAGGAAATCTAACACATGCTAGTCTTAATACATTAATGATGTCCTGTCTCATTAATACTATGATTAGGGACTATTTAAGTACTAACACTATATAATATAGTAGGAATCTCATATCATAATCTCTATCATGATTTCCTTAACACAGTGTTGTACTAGGGACTTTATCTAATAGTTATTTTACACAAAAGTAAACAAAGAAACTGTGAGATAAATAATACATTTTATTAAAATAAAATGTGTCATATACAATGTACAAATGATTGTCTCTAGGGCATAACACTAACAAACTCCCACTTAGACTAGAGCCAATCATTCATGTATCTAATACTGAATGACTCAACATGACAATAATGTTTCTTGTGAGATAGTGCTTTTGTAAGCGGATCAGCTATGTTCTCATCGTGGGAACACTCTCTATCTTTATTTCCTTAGCTGCTTCAGAAGCGGCTATGCACTCTACTTTTGTCGTAGAGTCAGCAATAGTCTTTTATTTGGAACTCTTCCAACTTATTGCCCCTCCGCACAACGTAAACATGTAGCCTAATTGTGACTTGAAATCATCTTTGTCAAATTAAAAACTAGCATCAATATACCCGCTTATTTTCAAATCACCTTCTCCATATACTAAGAACATATCCTTAATCATTCGTAAGTACTTAAGGATGTTCTTTACAACTGCCCAATGACCCTCATTAGGGTCAGATTGATATCTGCTCGTCAAACTAAGAGCACAAGATACATCGAGCCTAGTATATATTATAGCGTATATAATAGATCTAACTGTCGAGGCATATGGAATCTTACTCATGTGATCCCTTTCGACTTGTTTCTTGGGAGACATCGACTTTGAAAAGCTTACACCATATGACATGGGTAAGAATCCCTTTTTGAATTGATCCGTGCTAAACCTCTTTAACACTTTATCTATGTATGTAAATGAGTAATACATCATTGTGGTCACTAATGAGAAATTCATATCTCTCAGATGCCATACGTATCTTACCAGACCTACGAGGTTCTTATGTAGTAGAAGGTTCATCTATTCTCTTAATAGATGTAGGATCAGATGGTTGATCCTTGTTTGTTTGATCTTTTTGAATTTCACTAAGTTCAATTTTACTCCTACAGTCCCCTTTGAGCATGTGCTCATTCTCTAAGAAGACGGCATGCTTCGAAACAAATACTTTTTTTCAAATGGTAGGTAGGAGTAATATCCGAAAGATTCTTTCGGATATCTCACAAACAAACACTTGTCAGACTTATTATCAAGTTTGTCTGACTGTGGCCTTTTGACAAAGGCAGGACAACCCCATACTTGCAAGTGAGATAACTTTGATTTCTTATCAAAGAATATCTTAAATGGGGTAGAATCAACCGTTTTTGTTGGAACTCTATTTAGTATATAAACAGAAGTTTTTAGTGCATGCCCCCAAAATGATTTTGGCAGGTTTGCAGAAGTCATCATGGTTCGTACCATGTCTAGAAGGGTCCGATTTCTTCTCTCAAATACACCGTTATGTTGAGGTGTATGTGGTGGAGTCCATTGAGATAATATCCCATTGTCTCTATGATAACTCAGAAACTTTTGGCTCAAATATTCTCCTTCTCGATCAGATCTTAGAGTCTTAATACTTTTGTCAAGTTGTTTCTCTATTTCATTCTTGAAGTCTTTGAACTTTTCAAAGGCCTCAGGTTTGTATTTCATTAAATACAAATACCTGTATATTGAGAAATCATCGATAAAGGTTATGAAATAATTATAACCTCCTCTTGCTTGTATTGATATTAGGCCACATATATCAGAATGTATGAGTTTTAATAACTCTTTGGCTTGTTCTCCTTTTCTTGAAAAAGGAGTTTCAGTCATTTTACCTAGTAAACAAGATTCGCATGTACTATATGATTTATAATCAAATGACTCTAAGTCACCAAACTTATGTAACTTAGAAACACAATTTTCGTTTATATAGCCCAAACGACAATGTCATAAGTAAGAGGTGTCAGAGTTATCCATTTTAAGTTTCTTATTGTTTATATTGAGAACTAGATTATCCAAGTCTAGAACATATAAACCATTAACTAGAGTTGCCGAACCATAATAACTATCATTCAATGAAAAAGAACAACATTTATTCTTAAATATCAAATGAAATCCTTTTAAGTCTAAACATGCAACTGAGATAATATTTTTTATTAAAACTGGTACATAATAACAATTTTTTAATTCTAGAATTAATCCCGAAGGTAAGTTCAGCTCGTATGTCCCTATAGCAAGTGCAGCAACTTTTGCCCCATTTGCAGTACGTAAGTCCACATCGCCTTTCTCTAGCCTTCTACTACTCTTTAGTCCCTACAAGTTATTGCACAAATGAGATCCATATCTAGTATCTAATACCCATATCTCATTTCTAAAGGCAATATTTATCTCAATTAAAAACATATCCAGAGTAGAAGTAGAAGTGCTTGTAAGCTTTTCCTTCTACTTCTTGTCCTTAATGGTCTCCAAATAGACTTTGCAGTTGTGCCTCCAGTGGTCCATCTTCCCACAATGAAGGTATGGGCCCTTGGTAGCTACGTCATTCTTCTTCACATCACCTTTGGGTTTCATGGAAGCATTCTTCTTCTTTTGAACTTTCTTCTTAGAAGAAGATTCTACCATTAAAATTGCATTGGAATCCTTCTTCATAGAGGACTCTGTATTTTTGAAAAGATTGATCAACTCTGGAATAGTGGACTCAATCTTGTTCATCTGATAGTTAATCACAAATTGTGAGAAACTATGAAGCAAAGACTGTAGAATTAAGTTAATACTTAAATCATGATCCATTGCAAACCCGAGAGATCCAAGCTTCTCTGTCAAGCCCAGCATCTTCAACCCATGAGTGGCCATAGAAGAACCCTCTGCCATTTTGCAAATGAATAGTTGCTTTGAGATCTCGTATCTCTCAGTTCTAGCTTGGGCATCAAACAACTCTCAAAAATGTAGTATAATCGATTGAGCATCCATATGCTCGTGTTATTTTTGTAACTCGGGAGTCATGGATGCCAGCATAATACATTATGTTGTATCACTATCCTCCTTGTGCCTTTTGTAGATAGCATGCTTAACAGCATGAGCATCTTGAGCTGGTGGTGGTGGAATAGGAGCATCTAGAACGTAGAGCAACTTTTCCGATTTGAGAACGATTCTCAAATTTCAATACCAGTCGAGGTAGTTTGCACTGTTAGACATATATTCCATAAATATATAATATAAGTATATATATTACATATTATATATATATATATGTATATAAAATACATAATGTACATATACATATTAAAATTTGAAATATTATATTTGATGATCACTTTACTTATTTATTTTTAATATTACTATTTTTATAAGTTTAGAAATATTAATTTTTTTTATCATTAAGGAAAAATTAGAATTGATTCGACTATATTTAATTTTTTAGTCATTATGAAAAAATTAAAATATCTTTTATATATATATATATATATATATATATATATATATCAAAACGATTTGGTTTCAGAAAAAAAATCATAAGTCAATGGTTTTGTTTAGTTTCAATTTTTTCCAGTTTGGTTATTTAGATTAGATTGAGAATTCTCCAATCCCATGAGCAATCCTACTTGTAGTATTTAGCTATTAAATTTATTGAACTCGCCTTCCTTGCATAGGTTTTCAAACCATCAATTGGTACAAAAGGAGTTCTATTTTTTCTAAAATTCGATGCTGATGTGAGTGAACCATGGCAAAGACTAAGTTAGCTATTTTTCGTTCGGATAAGTTGAAAATAACATGAAATTAAAATATTTTCTAAAATAATAAGGCTAGGTAGTTGAAATAAATATTTAAATAAGTATAATGATTATTTTTTCTATTTTTGAGTTTTCAATTTTATCTTCCTTTTAATAAAACAAGTAAAAAAAATCTGCTGTTAATTTTAATTTTTAGTTTAAATAAAAGCAAACAAGCAATTCAATAGTTATAAAAAAGTAAATATCACATAAATAAAAATAAGCATAGTCAATTAAATAATTATCTATAACATAAGTTGAATGTAATAACAAACTTAATTATATCATAACACAAATTATATAATATAAATATCGTCTCATTTTTACAGATACTTATATTTTGGTGATTTATATATATGTCACAAATAGTTATAAAATACTTGATACAATAAATGTTATCGCAGATAATAAACCATAATATTAGAGATGTAATGTTAGATTTCGGTAGTAAAAAATAATATTATATTATTCGTCACAAAAAAGGTAGTACATTAATGGTAAAATTAAATCATCACATAATATTAGTATCATCACAAAAAATATTTCGCTCTGTTTCTAGTTGGTAGCAAATGTTGGCACTAAATATTTTGTGATGTTAGTATGTAACGTTGTAAAATATCGTCATGAAAAATATTCAACTTGTAAAATTAAATGACGAATTGTGATTTTTGTCATGCTCTGAACCCTTTTTGTGACGTTTTGACAATACATCATCTAGCAATTCGTCACTAACTATCAAAATTGTTGTAGTGTGAGTTATTAACATCAATCTTTCTCTTCTTATTTGTTTCAACTTCACTTTGAGCGCTATTTGCTCGATTATTAATAGAATTTATAAAAAATAGATTATCATAGATACAACTGAAATCAAATTCTATTTAGAGCTAAGTACATATATTGTAAAACCCTAGTACTTCTAGTTGTAGTGGGTCTTATATTTGTGAGATATTACTCTATTTGAACTCTCAGACAAAGGGTCTTCATAGCAGATTAAAGTATAAAGTAAATAAATAGAAACATATCATTTCATTATACTAGTACACTCGTCAAGGTGGATACATATATCGCAACCCTAAAATACATATGCTAAATAGGTTTACAATCTGTACATAACAAAGTTATAAAAACTTTCTCTAGACTGAACCAAGAAAATGATATTAGCTTCGTGGCCACATATCTCTTACTCCAAGTCCTAAGAAAACGGAGAAATGGATGCACGTGTAAGTTTTTATATTCAATAAGTCTCATGTGCTAGTGTTTTACCAGAGGAAACAAGGAACAAAATTTATTGCATTTTTCTACTGAAAACAACTCCACAACATAAGCAGGGGAAACTTTATTTTTTTATTATTCAAAAGTTTCATGCACATTTGGAAGATAAGGTTTTATAAAACGATGTTGCCCCATTTTCAAAGAAAGCAGGCACTTCTTTCACTAGAAGGTCGATCTGCATGTAAAACTCACAAGACTTCGCCTTTAGTTATCATGGTCCTATTATGCTAGGTATCTCACCTTTAGTACTCAACCATATCCCGCCATTTGAATGTTGATGGTTTAGCCATATATTGTCGTTCGGCTGTTGATGGCTTTCCATACTAAGGTCGTGAACCTAACATATAGTAACTTGGCATCATTTATAACACTGGTGTTGAGATATTAACCATAAACTATACTCTATTTTCAAAATACAATTTTCATATTCAAAACCACATTGTGATTTCAACTTGAAAGATCTTACTCCAACTAATACTGTCAACATCATAAGATCTCAATCCTATGAACATGACAAATGTATGATTAACACAGTGAGTATGCCACAATCAATCACACTATATCCATCGTCATGATCTATCCTACAATACGAGTGTCCCATGCCTGACCTCCGTTTCTACAATAGAAAATGTATTGCTAGCTAAGGATGACTCTACTACAAATACTATCACCCTGTGATGAAAGGGACAGCCAGAAAGTTGTTCTCAAGCCCACGTAAACTAGTACAAGAGCATAATCCCTCTTGAGTACTCAATGATCACCAACATAAGTCATAAGATCAACGCAATGTCTCAACATAACTCAATACCTTTCAAAACCAATTCTTTTTCCAAAATATTTTCTTTCCCAAAATATAAGATCATACCTAAGCACAAGAAAATCATTTTCAAGGCCAAAATATTATTTTTCAATTATTTATCATATTTTTCGTAACCATTTTCAAAGTTTACTGAGCATAAAAGCATAATATGTTTTCCACTTTGTGCATGAATTACTTTAGAAGCAACTAGAATCAAAATCATCATAATAATGCTTTTCATGACCAGAACGTAGCATTTATGTTAGCGTGGATTAGTTAGTGAAGAAAACTATAATTAACATATGCTCAATCGAAGCAAAACATTGTTGTAGCAAATGATTATTCAAGAACTAATTCATGTTTGATTTGTTAGGAAAAACACTTAGCCTAAATAAAATTTAATAAATCATGGGACTCACATATCCATTTTTCATAAAATGTTAATAGATAATTAATTTGGAAACCATTTGCCCAAAAATAAAGTTTATAACAAAAAGAACTTATTTTACACAAATAGTGATATCTAACTTTATCAGAAAAACACTATGTAAATAGAGTTTAAAACCAAGAGAACTTACCTTATTTAGCTACCACTCCTACGCACACCGTCATTGGTCTAAATGTTCTTCAAATTAGATTCATCTACAATAAAAACATATGTATAATCCTGAGAATTAGGAATTGCTTCTAAACACAATCGCTATAAAGTGAGATTCCATATAAAGTTACGATGAGCCCATTTCTTGATAAAGGTATATAATGTGTTAAACTCCTTCTCAGCCTTTACCGTTCTTTTCTCACCATTAATGAACTGAAGAAACTTCAATTCGCTTAAATTCCTAATTATACATGGCTCAAAATATTGAATCAACGTCCACTTTCCTTTAGCAAAATAACCTTGGTAGCTTTAAGGTTATGGTGTTCTTAGCATCCACATTTCACAATTCTTGCTCCAAACTTTTCCTATCATACCAAGACATACTTAATTTTAATCATCTCAATCCATAGCTCTCTTAATTCGAAACATATTCACAAGTTACCAAACAACTATGTACTTTGTTTATTTCCACATGAAAGAGCTTTATAGTATTCTCACATAAATGCTCCAAACTACCCTTCTTTAGTAAATTCCCATCATTTAATTACTTCAAAGTGCTTCATGTAAACCACAAAATATCACAATAGTAATAAACCACTTTAATTCAAGAGGGAAGAGTTTTACGTAATAGTATGAGCCAAAATCAAGCTTCCAAGCTCCAACTCTTTCTTTCTTTCTTCTCTCTTTCCCTCTGGGTGTCCTCCTTTTTTTCTTTCTTTTCTTTCGATTTTCCCTTTCTTTCTTCTTCTTTTTCTTTCTTTTCCTTCCTTTTCTCTTCTATTTTCTCCCCTTCTCCGATTCCTTCTTTCCTTCCTCTCCCTTTTCTTTCTTTCTTCTCATCCTTTTATCTTATTTTTTAAATGGCTTGATAGCTCTAGAAAACTTTAGATGTTACTCCTCCATGACTTGGCACCTCTAGAACACTTTGGAAGTCTTTAGAAGATGACTTAACATCACTAGATTACCTTAGAAGCTAATGGAAGCTAGTGGAAGGTAGGAGAAGATGTAGAACATATAGGAATCTTCTTGAAAGTATTAGGTGTAAAGGATATTTCCTTGTCATGGCTCCAAGTGTCCAAGTTCATAAAAGAAGTAGGTCTCGTACATATATACTTGACAATCTCTAGAATATATTGAAACTTAATGCAAGATCATAGAGGTCCTTAGAATTTAGTGGAAGGTGTTAGAACATGAGAGCATGGTAGAAAAAGGTAGAAATCTTAGGAATTCTTTCCATTCACTTGAGACCAAATAGAATTTCATTATAGGTCTAACTATCCATAGCCACCAAGCTTAATTAAAATGGCCCACCAACTTTAATCACATGGTCCACCATAATTTAATAAAATGGTCCATCACATATAATAGCTTCTCTCTCTCTTTAATGGGCACTACCTAATGGCTTTCATGTATTTTCACACACACACACACACATTTTCTTATTCTGCACAAATTACTATTTGCATATAATTATTTAGGGATGGGTGTTACATATATCCTTCAATAAAATTATTCTATTGCAATAAAAAAAAACTATAGGTCTCTCACTACTTATGCCCTACTCGTGCTTCATTCCTTACACGAAGACCATGTTCACCCTTTCTGAGTCAACAATTTAGGTGGATAATGATCCAACTATCATAATTAACTCTAGAAAGAAAATATCGCCTGTACGGCTTTCTTGGCCAAGAGATTTGGACACTCATTTTTTCAGTGTTCCTTCTTACCACATTTAAAATACTTTCCCTTAGGTTTGGCATTAGACTGGTGCTTAGGTTGGGCAGCTACATTTGCTTTTTTCTTCTTGAACTTTTTGGGTTTGGGCCTAATTCTTGAAAAAGAAGACTTGGTAACTAAGGCATTAGACTATGGCATCATGACTTTCTTTGCAATCTGGAGCTCCTTCATCAACTCCGTTAGAGTTATCTCTAACTTCATCATATATATATA
>JANUWF010000131.1:0-13605 GCA_026120185.1 Voacanga thouarsii
GCGCATCAAGTTTTTGGTGCCATTGTCGGGGAACAATATCGTGAAAGCTAGGATTTCATTGATTTAACCATGTTTATATGTAAATGTGTGAATATGTATATATGTCCTTTTGGTGATATATCTTGTTGTTTGTACTATTGTGTGACTTAATTGACTTGCTTATTTCATGTTGTACTGGTAAATACCACTAACTTTTGTGTTTAAGCAGTTTGTGAATATATCTAATGTGTGTGTTTTTCTTTTCTTTATTTTTTTATTATTTTCTTTTACCATTTTGTTTTTTCTTTTCTTTGTTTTTCTATTATTTTTTTATTTTTATTTTATTTTCGATTTGATTTTTGTGCGAGGTTGACATCATCATGGCAACTATTTTTGGGCACAAAATCGAAGGAGTTACAATGATGATAAATTGGCAAGATTATAAGCTCGCATTAATGTTTTTAGTGAGGTGTCATTAGTAACATTAGTGAATTCTTTTGTGGCCAATACAAATTCATCGACTAAGGGATATGAAGAATTATCCCAATGAATAAGCTCTAACAAGACATAACTAGCAAAGTTGGTTGATGAGATCTTCAATAAGGAATTGAAAATCGCAAACAAATAGTGTACCTCTCGATTCATGGAGTCCATTAATGCAATTAATGATGTGTTGAGCTTACTATACCTCAAGGAATTAGATCTTTCAATGCTATATTATAAGAAGGCTTTTGAGAATAGTGGTAATTTCTACCCTTCACCCCAATTTCAGGGAGGTAACTTAGTTTTTGTAGACCATGCCTTAAAAAGTAAGGACTTCTTTATCTCATTTTTTAGAACTCAAATACTAAGTTTAAAGGGGAGTTTTAATTGTGAACACTCTTTTAAAGGGTTAAAAGGTGATTTCAAATTTGATACATTCTTTAGAGACCATGTGCACTTATATATTGACAAAAATATTTGTGTGTCTAAAAGAATGTTAGAGAAAGAAGCCTATGTGTTTTGCTTTAGGGAGAAAAATTATTTTCATAAACCTTCTATTTTTCAAAAACCTCCTTTCTTTCTATATTTATCACATCTATCATCTACTTTGAGCTTTTATCTCTTTTCCAAATGTTTGATAAAGAAGCATGATAAGTGAGAAGAGTTTGTATCTTTATTTTTTGTTTGGGTTTGTTTAGGTTGTTGTGTGTTATTTCCCACAAATAAGGAAAATATTTTCCATCTTAAGTGTTAGGGAGTAAGTCGTGTCTTTATTTGCTTTCTTAAGATTTTTTAGTATATTTCTTTAGTTTATTTTCTTTTGTTTAGGTGTGTTTTTTATTTTGTTATTGTTATCCTTGTGCTTTTATTTGTGTTTTGTTTTATAGGTAGGACTAAAGTCCTCTTGAACAAGCCCTTCTCTCTAGTTCTAGTTTTGATATCTATTGGCACTTTATTACACTTCGAAGTATTGCTTAAACTTTCTACCCCTTTATTATTTTTGGTCCCTTTGGAAAAGCTTTCTTATGTTTATTTTTTGCCAATGTGGACATTGTCCAATTTAAGTGTGGGGGAATGGTTTGGTAATATTCTTTGACCAAGTTTTTATCAATTATTTTGGTGTTTTTCTTAGTATTAAGCTACTTTGGAAAATTTTGGTTTAAAAAATAACTTTGTTGCAAGTTCCTTGAAATTTTTAAAAATTTGAAGATTTAGAAGTTTGGAACTTTTGGAGCTAATTCCCAATGGAAGTACTTTGTTCTCTTTCTTTTTCCTCTTTATTTATTTTGGTCTTCATGGCTGTACTTTTAGTGTTCAATCTTTGGCTATTGAGGATAATGTCCAGTTTAAGTGTGTGGGGAGAAGGGGGGAGGGGGGAGAATGAGGTTGAAGAAATACTTTTCCATATCATTCTTTGTGAAAAATTTTCAAAAATTTTAGTGGTTTTCATTGTTAAGCAAGCTTGTAATTCTTTTTCTTACTTGGATATGAGTTTTGTTATTTATTAGGTGAATTTTTATGAAATTGGATTTGTTGGATAGGATATTTGTCAAGACTTGAGAATTTTGATTAATCTTGTTTATGCATTAGTGTTTGAATATTATTTAACTCATCTAGTTTGAATATAGAGGATATGATGAATATGGGAAGAGTTTATTGGCTAACTTTTATATTATTAGTTTAAATTTTACTAGCTTTAAGTTATGATTACAATATGAGTTGATAAAAGATCTTTAAGAGGCAAGATTGTGGAAAATTCTGAAATTTTTTTGATTTGAATTGAAAAAAATAATGAATGAAAACGACACTATTGTTAGGTGAATTGAAAAAAATACTCTTATTAATAATCGTTGAAAACCTTTAGCTAAAAAGGGAGTTAATATGGGGAGAAGTAGCAAGTGAATTCAATGCACTCTCTTGAGGCTATCCCAAAGGCAAAAAGGCAAGAAAGAAAGAATTAGTGAAAAAAAAAAATGATGAGTGATGACTATAAAGGGAGCCAATACAGTGTGTGAAAAGAAATCTATGCATTTAAGGCTATCAATTCCCTAAGCCATTGAAAAATTTTTGAGAGAAAAAAAATTTGGAGTACTTTTCTTACATCATAACTTGAGTTATACAATTTTTAGATCTATAATGCTTGAGTTGATAGATGGCTTGACTTATATGATTCATATTATTTATATTTTAACTGGAATGGTGAAATAATCTTCTTAGACTAAGGTATGAACTTGATTAATTTGACTTCAAGAGTTTTGTGATGTCTTATCTAATGTTTCAAGGTTTGAAATTACTTTAAAAGGGTATGGATGACAAGAGTGTATCTAAAGTTTCAAGGGAAGACATGATCTTTGCTATGGTAAAGAATTTTTGAATGAATAAGAACTTGCATTTTCTAAGTAATTTTTTGTGGACTAAAGTATTTTGTTTGAGGATAAGCAAAAGTTCAAGTGTGGGGATATATGACAGGGGCTAAAATAACCATTCTTTTCCTAGTTATTTGAGGGTGTTTTAAGATATATTTGTTGTAATAACTAGACATATTCCTTCCTATTTGACATTTTGCTTGCAAAATGTGTTTTTGGCAAATATGTGCATATTTAAGTTAAAATCGAGCAGAAAGTACACACAACCGAGAATAGACCCGGTGCCAAGCCCGGCTAATGGACCGGGCACCGGGTCTATTCTCTCCGAGTAAAAGAAATTGAGCAAGCTTTAGGAAAATTCTAGAACGGACACGGCGCCAAGTCGCGGCAAGTGCACCGAGCACCGAATCCGGTCTGTACGCCAAGGAGAAACGGCAAAAAACAAAGCAAAAATAGAGGAAGAACAAAGCTGCACTTGGCGCTAGGTGGGTCGAAGGTACTTGACGAGTAGATATGCTCTAGAGACGAATATTACTGTACACGAAATTAGGCTTTATCTAATGATTTTGGTTTTTTTCCTACTCCTACTCGACCAAAATTTCCTCGGCCATGAAATTAGCATCTAAGAGGCCTATAAAAGTACAAGAAAACATAAGGGTTGGAAATAAAACACAACAGAGAAATCTAAGTTAAAGAGCATAAATTCCGAATCTCTCATTGAAGGAGGAATTCACCCAAATCAAGGAGGATTGTTCAAGGTAGTCTTCAAGGAAGAAGGAATAAGCTTGTCTATAAGTGCTGTCTTTTCTCTTCATTTTCTTTTTCTTTAACAATGATGCATTCAATGCTTTGATTGTAATTTAACATTATTTTGGAATTCATGATTTGTAATAATTTAGTTATTTAATCAATTTTTTTGTCATCTGTGGTATTTGATTACTTGATTTCATGGGCTATTGATGCGAGTTCTTCTAATTAATGTTGACAAAAAGATGTTAGGAATTCTATTGCATTGATTTCATATTTACTTGAATCTTAATGGATTTGAATAATGAAGTTAGGATTTTAGAACTAGGTGATCAAAGGTTAAGCTAATTTTGCCTTGACAAATGGTCATTATCTAATTTCATATTTTTAAGGAATTGAGATTCATGCATATTTTGGTTAGGATGGATTGATTGACAAATCTGCCAATTGAATCAAAATATATAATGATGAGCTTAATGCATGTTTTGGTTATGTTAGCTTGATTGACAAATCTGTTAATATGAATTAAAATATAGGATTCCATGGATTGACAAAGCGAAGTGGAATTTACATAAGTAAATTCATGACTTGACAAACAATTAAATTTTACTTTACATTTCTTCATGATGCCAAGATGATAATTAGTTGAGAGAATTGCTAATTGGTTCATTGTTATGATTTCTAGGATAATGGTCTAAATTTCATATTCCTACATCATTGAGTTGTATATGTTTCTTTAATTTTCTTTTTTGTTATATTCTCACTTTATTTGGATTAGTTAAACAATGAATGAAAAGTGATTAGTATGTACATGCTTTCTTGAGGATCGATACTCGTTAATTCCCTATACTATGCCTGCGATAAGTATACTTGCTCACATGTGTATTTTGGGATCAATAATTTAAATAAAACTTAATTAAGGAATGGATTTAAATTTGATGATTTTTATACACCCAAAATTAGCGCATCAAGTTTTTGGTGCCATTGTCGGGGAACAATATCGTGAAAGCTAGGATTTCATTGATTTAACCATGTTTATATGTAAATGTGTGAATATGTATATATGTCCTTTTGGTGATATATCTTGTTGTTTGTACTATTGTGTGACTTAATTGACTTGCTTATTTCATGTTGTCTTGGTAAATACCACTAACTTTTGTGTTTAAGCAGTTTGTGAATATATCTAATGTGTGTGTTTTTCTTTTCTTTATTTTTTTATTATTTTCTTTTACCATTTTGTTTTTTCTTTTCTTTGTTTTTCTATTATTTTTTTATTTTTATTTTATTTTCGATTTGATTTTTGTGCGAGGTTGACATCATCATGGCAACTATTTTTGGGCACAAAATCGAAGGAGTTACAATGATGATAAATTGGCAAGATTATAAGCTCGCATTAATGTTTTTAGTGAGGTGTCATTAGTAACATTAGTGAATTCTTTTGTGGCCAATACAAATTCATCGACTAAGGGATATGAAGAATTATCCCAATGAATAAGCTCTAACAAGACATAACTAGCAAAGTTGGTTGATGAGATCTTCAATAAGGAATTGAAAATCGCAAACAAATAGTGTACCTCTCGATTCATGGAGTCCATTAATGCAATTAATGATGTGTTGAGCTTACTATACCTCAAGGAATTAGATCTTTCAATGCTATATTATAAGAAGGCTTTTGAGAATAGTGGTAATTTCTACCCTTCACCCCAATTTCAGGGAGGTAACTTAGTTTTTGTAGACCATGCCTTAAAAAGTAAGGACTTCTTTATCTCATTTTTTAGAACTCAAATACTAAGTTTAAAGGGGAGTTTTAATTGTGAACACTCTTTTAAAGGGTTAAAAGGTGATTTCAAATTTGATACATTCTTTAGAGACCATGTGCACTTATATATTGACAAAAATATTTGTGTGTCTAAAAGAATGTTAGAGAAAGAAGCCTATGTGTTTTGCTTTAGGGAGAAAAATTATTTTCATAAACCTTCTATTTTTCAAAAACCTCCTTTCTTTCTATATTTATCACATCTATCATCTACTTTGAGCTTTTATCTCTTTTCCAAATGTTTGATAAAGAAGCATGATAAGTGAGAAGAGTTTGTATCTTTATTTTTTGTTTGGGTTTGTTTAGGTTGTTGTGTGTTATTTCCCACAAATAAGGAAAATATTTTCCATCTTAAGTGTTAGGGAGTAAGTCGTGTCTTTATTTGCTTTCTTAAGATTTTTTAGTATATTTCTTTAGTTTATTTTCTTTTGTTTAGGTGTGTTTTTTATTTTGTTATTGTTATCCTTGTGCTTTTATTTGTGTTTTGTTTTATAGGTAGGACTAAAGTCCTCTTGAACAAGCCCTTCTCTCTAGTTCTAGTTTTGATATCTATTGGCACTTTATTACACTTCGAAGTATTGCTTAAACTTTCTACCCCTTTATTATTTTTGGTCCCTTTGGAAAAGCTTTCTTATGTTTATTTTTTGCCAATGTGGACATTGTCCAATTTAAGTGTGGGGGAATGGTTTGGTAATATTCTTTGACCAAGTTTTTATCAATTATTTTGGTGTTTTTCTTAGTATTAAGCTACTTTGGAAAATTTTGGTTTAAAAAATAACTTTGTTGCAAGTTCCTTGAAATTTTTAAAAATTTGAAGATTTAGAAGTTTGGAACTTTTGGAGCTAATTCCCAATGGAAGTACTTTGTTCTCTTTCTTTTTCCTCTTTATTTATTTTGGTCTTCATGGCTGTACTTTTAGTGTTCAATCTTTGGCTATTGAGGATAATGTCCAGTTTAAGTGTGTGGGGAGAAGGGGGGAGGGGGGAGAATGAGGTTGAAGAAATACTTTTCCATATCATTCTTTGTGAAAAATTTTCAAAAATTTTAGTGGTTTTCATTGTTAAGCAAGCTTGTAATTCTTTTTCTTACTTGGATATGAGTTTTGTTATTTATTAGGTGAATTTTTATGAAATTGGATTTGTTGGATAGGATATTTGTCAAGACTTGAGAATTTTGATTAATCTTGTTTATGCATTAGTGTTTGAATATTATTTAACTCATCTAGTTTGAATATAGAGGATATGATGAATATGGGAAGAGTTTATTGGCTAACTTTTATATTATTAGTTTAAATTTTACTAGCTTTAAGTTATGATTACAATATGAGTTGATAAAAGATCTTTAAGAGGCAAGATTGTGGAAAATTCTGAAATTTTTTTGATTTGAATTGAAAAAAATAATGAATGAAAACGACACTATTGTTAGGTGAATTGAAAAAAATACTCTTATTAATAATCGTTGAAAACCTTTAGCTAAAAAGGGAGTTAATATGGGGAGAAGTAGCAAGTGAATTCAATGCACTCTCTTGAGGCTATCCCAAAGGCAAAAAGGCAAGAAAGAAAGAATTAGTGAAAAAAAAAAATGATGAGTGATGACTATAAAGGGAGCCAATACAGTGTGTGAAAAGAAATCTATGCATTTAAGGCTATCAATTCCCTAAGCCATTGAAAAATTTTTGAGAGAAAAAAATTTGGAGTACTTTTCTTACATCATAACTTGAGTTATACAATTTTTAGATCTATAATGCTTGAGTTGATAGATGGCTTGACTTATATGATTCATATTATTTATATTTTAACTGGAATGGTGAAATAATCTTCTTAGACTAAGGTATGAACTTGATTAATTTGACTTCAAGAGTTTTGTGATGTCTTATCTAATGTTTCAAGGTTTGAAATTACTTTAAAAGGGTATGGATGACAAGAGTGTATCTAAAGTTTCAAGGGAAGACATGATCTTTGCTATGGTAAAGAATTTTTGAATGAATAAGAACTTGCATTTTCTAAGTAATTTTTTGTGGACTAAAGTATTTTGTTTGAGGATAAGCAAAAGTTCAAGTGTGGGGATATATGACGGGGGCTAAAATAACCATTCTTTTCCTAGTTATTTGAGGGTGTTTTAAGATATATTTGTTGTAATAACTAGACATATTCCTTCCTATTTGACATTTTGCTTGCAAAATGTGTTTTTGGCAAATATGTGCATATTTAAGTTAAAATCGAGCAGAAAGTACACACAACCGAGAATAGACCCGGTGCCAAGCCCGGCTAATGGACCGGGCACCGGGTCTATTCTCTCCGAGTAAAAGAAATTGAGCAAGCTTTAGGAAAATTCTAGAACGGACACTGGCGCCAAGTCCGGCAAGTGCACCGAGCACCGAATCCGGTCTGTACGCCAAGGAGAAACGGCAAAAAACAAAGCAAAAATAGAGGAAGAACAAACCGCACTTGGCGCTAGGTGGGTCGAAGGTACTTGACGAGTAGATATGCTCTAGAGACGAATATTACAGTACACGAAATTAGGCTTTATCTAATGATTTTGGTTTTTTTCCTACTCCTACTCGGCCAAAATTTCCTCGGCCATGAAATTAGCATCTAAGAGGCCTATAAAAGTACAAGAAAACATAAGGGTTGGAAATAAAACACAACAGAGAAATCTAAGTTAAAGAGCATAAATTCTGAATCTCTCATTGAAGGAGGAATTCACCCAAATCAAGGAGGATTGTTCAAGGTAGTCTTCAAGGAAGAAGGAATAAGCTTGTCTATAAGTGCTTGTCTTTTCTCTTCATTTTCTTTTTCTTTAACAATGATGCATTCAATGCTTTGATTGTAATTTAACATTATTTTGGAATTCATGATTTGTAATAATTTAGTTATTTAATCAATTTTTTTGTCATCTCGTGGTATTTGATTACTTGATTTCATGGGCTATTGATGCGAGTTCTTCTAATTAATGTTGACAAAAAGATGTTAGGAATTCTATTGCATTGATTTCATATTTACTTGAATCTTAATGGATTTGAATAATGAAGTTAGGATTTTAGAACTAGGTGATCAAAGGTTAAGCTAATTTTGCCTTGACAAATGGTCATTATCTAATTTCATATTTTTAAGGAATTGAGATTCATGCATATTTTGGTTAGGATGGATTGATTGACAAATCTGCCAATTGAATCAAAATATATAATGATGAGCTTAATGCATGTTTTGGTTATGTTAGCTTGATTGACAAATCTGTTAATATGAATTAAAATATAGGATTCCATGGATTGACAAAGCGAAGTGGAATTTACATAAGTAAATTCATGACTTGACAAACAATTAAATTTTACTTTACATTTCTTCATGATGCCAAGATGATAATTAGTTGAGAGAATTGCTAATTGGTTCATTGTTATGATTTCTAGGATAATGGTCTAAATTTCATATTCCTACATCATTGAGTTGTATATGTTTCTTTAATTTTCTTTTTTGTTATATTCTCACTTTATTTGGATTAGTTAAACAATGAATGAAAAGTGATTAGTATGTACATGCTTTCTTGAGGATCGATACTCGTTAATTCCCTATACTATGCCTGCGATAAGTATACTTGCTCACATGTGTATTTTGGGATCAATAATTTAAATAAAACTTAATTAAGGAATGGATTTAAATTTGATGATTTTTATACACCCAAAATTAGCGCATCAAGTTTTTGGTGCCATTGTCGGGGAACAATATCGTGAAAGCTAGGATTTCATTGATTTAACCATGTTTATATGTAAATGTGTGAATATGTATATATGTCCTTTTGGTGATATATCTTGTTGTTTGTACTATTGTGTGACTTAATTGACTTGCTTATTTCATGTTGTCTTGGTAAATACCACTAACTTTTGTGTTTAAGCAGTTTGTGAATATATCTAATGTGTGTGTTTTTCTTTTCTTTATTTTTTTATTATTTTCTTTTACCATTTTGTTTTTTCTTTTCTTTGTTTTTCTATTATTTTTTTATTTTTATTTTATTTTCGATTTGATTTTTGTGCGAGGTTGACATCATCATGGCAACTATTTTTGGGCACAAAATCGAAGGAGTTACAATGATGATAAATTGGCAAGATTATAAGCTCGCATTAATGTTTTTAGTGAGGTGTCATTAGTAACATTAGTGAATTCTTTTGTGGCCAATACAAATTCATCGACTAAGGGATATGAAGAATTATCCCAATGAATAAGCTCTAACAAGACATAACTAGCAAAGTTGGTTGATGAGATCTTCAATAAGGAATTGAAAATCGCAAACAAATAGTGTACCTCTCGATTCATGGAGTCCATTAATGCAATTAATGATGTGTTGAGCTTACTATACCTCAAGGAATTAGATCTTTCAATGCTATATTATAAGAAGGCTTTTGAGAATAGTGGTAATTTCTACCCTTCACCCCAATTTCAGGGAGGTAACTTAGTTTTTGTAGACCATGCCTTAAAAAGTAAGGACTTCTTTATCTCATTTTTTAGAACTCAAATACTAAGTTTAAAGGGGAGTTTTAATTGTGAACACTCTTTTAAAGGGTTAAAAGGTGATTTCAAATTTGATACATTCTTTAGAGACCATGTGCACTTATATATTGACAAAAATATTTGTGTGTCTAAAAGAATGTTAGAGAAAGAAGCCTATGTGTTTTGCTTTAGGGAGAAAAATTATTTTCATAAACCTTCTATTTTTCAAAAACCTCCTTTCTTTCTATATTTATCACATCTATCATCTACTTTGAGCTTTTATCTCTTTTCCAAATGTTTGATAAAGAAGCATGATAAGTGAGAAGAGTTTGTATCTTTATTTTTTGTTTGGGTTTGTTTAGGTTGTTGTGTGTTATTTCCCACAAATAAGGAAAATATTTTCCATCTTAAGTGTTAGGGAGTAAGTCGTGTCTTTATTTGCTTTCTTAAGATTTTTTAGTATATTTCTTTAGTTTATTTTCTTTTGTTTAGGTGTGTTTTTTATTTTGTTATTGTTATCCTTGTGCTTTTATTTGTGTTTTGTTTTATAGGTAGGACTAAAGTCCTCTTGAACAAGCCCTTCTCTCTAGTTCTAGTTTTGATATCTATTGGCACTTTATTACACTTCGAAGTATTGCTTAAACTTTCTACCCCTTTATTATTTTTGGTCCCTTTGGAAAAGCTTTCTTATGTTTATTTTTTGCCAATGTGGACATTGTCCAATTTAAGTGTGGGGGAATGGTTTGGTAATATTCTTTGACCAAGTTTTTATCAATTATTTTGGTGTTTTTCTTAGTATTAAGCTACTTTGGAAAATTTTGGTTTAAAAAATAACTTTGTTGCAAGTTCCTTGAAATTTTTAAAAATTTGAAGATTTAGAAGTTTGGAACTTTTGGAGCTAATTCCCAATGGAAGTACTTTGTTCTCTTTCTTTTTCCTCTTTATTTATTTTGGTCTTCATGGCTGTACTTTTAGTGTTCAATCTTTGGCTATTGAGGATAATGTCCAGTTTAAGTGTGTGGGGAGAAGGGGGGAGGGGGGAGAATGAGGTTGAAGAAATACTTTTCCATATCATTCTTTGTGAAAAATTTTCAAAAATTTTAGTGGTTTTCATTGTTAAGCAAGCTTGTAATTCTTTTTCTTACTTGGATATGAGTTTTGTTATTTATTAGGTGAATTTTTATGAAATTGGATTTGTTGGATAGGATATTTGTCAAGACTTGAGAATTTTGATTAATCTTGTTTATGCATTAGTGTTTGAATATTATTTAACTCATCTAGTTTGAATATAGAGGATATGATGAATATGGGAAGAGTTTATTGGCTAACTTTTATATTATTAGTTTAAATTTTACTAGCTTTAAGTTATGATTACAATATGAGTTGATAAAAGATCTTTAAGAGGCAAGATTGTGGAAAATTCTGAAATTTTTTTGATTTGAATTGAAAAAAATAATGAATGAAAACGACACTATTGTTAGGTGAATTGAAAAAAATACTCTTATTAATAATCGTTGAAAACCTTTAGCTAAAAAGGGAGTTAATATGGGGAGAAGTAGCAAGTGAATTCAATGCACTCTCTTGAGGCTATCCCAAAGGCAAAAAGGCAAGAAAGAAAGAATTAGTGAAAAAAAAAAATGATGAGTGATGACTATAAAGGGAGCCAATACAGTGTGTGAAAAGAAATCTATGCATTTAAGGCTATCAATTCCCTAAGCCATTGAAAAATTTTTGAGAGAAAAAAATTTGGAGTACTTTTCTTACATCATAACTTGAGTTATACAATTTTTAGATCTATAATGCTTGAGTTGATAGATGGCTTGACTTATATGATTCATATTATTTATATTTTAACTGGAATGGTGAAATAATCTTCTTAGACTAAGGTATGAACTTGATTAATTTGACTTCAAGAGTTTTGTGATGTCTTATCTAATGTTTCAAGGTTTGAAATTACTTTAAAAGGGTATGGATGACAAGAGTGTATCTAAAGTTTCAAGGGAAGACATGATCTTTGCTATGGTAAAGAATTTTTGAATGAATAAGAACTTGCATTTTCTAAGTAATTTTTTGTGGACTAAAGTATTTTGTTTGAGGATAAGCAAAAGTTCAAGTGTGGGGATATATGACGGGGGCTAAAATAACCATTCTTTTCCTAGTTATTTGAGGGTGTTTTAAGATATATTTGTTGTAATAACTAGACATATTCCTTCCTATTTGACATTTTGCTTGCAAAATGTGTTTTTGGCAAATATGTGCATATTTAAGTTAAAATCGAGCAGAAAGTACACACAACCGAGAATAGACCTGGTGCCAAGCCCGGCTAATGGACCAGGCACCGGGTCTATTCTCTCCAGTAAAAGAAATTGAGCAAGCTTTAGGAAAATTCTAGAAACGGACACTGGCGCCAAGTACGGCAAGTGCACCAGGCACCGAATCCAGTCTGTCTGCCAAGGAGAAACGGCAAAAAACAAAGCAAAAATAGAGGAAGAACAAACTGCACTTGGCGCTAGGTGGGTCGAAGGTACTTGACAGTAGATATGCTCTAGAGACGAATATTACGTACACGAAATTAGGCTTTATCTAATGATTTTGGTTTTTTCCTACTCCTACTCAGCCAAAATTTCCTCAGCCATGAAATTAGCATCTAAGAGGCCTATAAAAGTACAAGAAAACATAAGGGTTGGAAATAAAACACAACAGAGAAATCTAAGTTAAAGAGCATAAATTCTGAATCTCTCATTGAAGGAGGAATTCACCCAAATCAAGGAGGATTGTTCAAGGTAGTCTTCAAGGAAGAAGGAATAAGCTTGTCTATAAGTCTTGTCTTTTCTCTTCATTTTCTTTTTCTTTAACAATGATGCATTCAATGCTTTGATTGTAATTTAACATTATTTTGGAATTCATGATTTGTAATAATTTAGTTATTTAATCAATTTTTTTGTCATCTGTGGTATTTGATTACTTGATTTCATGGGCTATTGATGCGAGTTCTTCTAATTAATGTTGACAAAAAGATGTTAGGAATTCTATTGCATTGATTTCATATTTACTTGAATCTTAATGGATTTGAATAATGAAGTTAGGATTTTAGAACTAGGTGATCAAAGGTTAAGCTAATTTTGCCTTGACAAATGGTCATTATCTAATTTCATATTTTTAAGGAATTGAGATTCATGCATATTTTGGTTAGGATGGATTGATTGACAAATACTGCCAATTGAATCAAAATATATAATGATGAGCTTAATGCATGTTTTGGTTATGTTAGCTTGATTGACAAATCTGTTAATATGAATTAAAATATAGGATTCCATGGATTGACAAACGAAGTGGAATTTACATAAGTAAATTCATGACTTGACAAACAATTAAATTTTACTTTACATTTCTTCATGATGCCAAGATGATAATTAGTTGAGAGAATTGCTAATTGGTTCATTGTTATGATTTCTAGGATAATGGTCTAAATTTCATATTCCTACATCATTGAGTTGTATATGTTTCTTTAATTTTCTTTTTTGTTATATTCTCACTTTATTTGGATTAGTTAAACAATGAATGAAAAGTGATTAGTATGTACATGCTTTCTTGAGGATCGATACTCGTTAATTCCCTATACTATGCCTGCGATAAGTATACTTGCTCACATGTGTATTTTGGGATCAATAATTTAAATAAAACTTAATTAAGGAATGGATTTAAATTTGATGATTTTTATACACCCAAAATT
>JANUWF010000132.1:0-15955 GCA_026120185.1 Voacanga thouarsii
CATGTTAATATTTGTTGGATTAGACGCCAAAATACATTCGATTATCTACATATACGGTAATTATACTTTTATTAGCAATTTAAACAAATCTAACGGTCGGATCATTAATTTAAAGTATCTATGTTTGTGAATGCCTTAGGTTTTCGTTATTTTTGTTTATATTTGTTGTATTGCATGCCAAAATATATCCGATTATCTTCAAATTTGGTCATAACACTTTTATTAACAATTTAAACAAATCTAACGGTCGGATCATTAGGTTTCGGTATTTTTTTTTAATATTTATTGGATTGCACGCCAAAATACTTTCGATTATCTTCATATCTGGTCATTACACTTTTATTAGCAATTTAAATAAATCTAACGGTCGGATCATTAATTGGAATTGCCTATGTTCGTAAATGCCTTAGGTTTTCGGTATTTTTTGTTATATTTGTTGGATCGCAAGCCAAAATATATCCGATTATCTTCAAATTTGGTCATAACACTTTTCATAGCAATTTAAACAAATCTAACGGTCGAATCATTAATTGTAAGTGCCTATGTTCGTAAATGCCTTAGGTTTTCGATATTTTTGTTAATATTTGTTGGATTGCACGCCAAAATACATTCGATTATCTTCATATATGGTAATTATACTTTTATTAGCAATTTAAACAAATCTAACAGTCGGATCATTAATTGAAAGTACCTATATTTGTAAATGCCTTAGTTTTTCGGTATATTTGTTGATATTTGTTGGATTGCATACCAAAATATATCCGATTATCTCCAAATTTGGTCACAACACTTTTATTAGCAATTTAAACAAATCTAACGGTCGGATCATTAATTGAAAGTGTATATATCTTTGTAAATGCCTTAGGTTTTCAATCTTTTTGTAGACATTTGTTTGATTGCATGTCAAAATATATCTGATTATATTCAAACATGGTAATACACTTTTCTTAAAAATTTAAATAAATTTAACGGTCGTATCATTAAATGAAATTTACTATATTTGTAAATACCATAGGTTATCGGTCTTTTTGTTGACATTTGGTGGATTGTATGCCAAAATATATCCGATTATATTCAACATTTGTCATAACACTTTTCATAACAATTTAAACAAATCTAACGGTCTGATCATTAATTGAAAGTGCCTATGTTTGTGAATGCCTTAGGTTTTCGTTATTTTTGTTGATATTTGTTGGATTGAAGGCCGAAATATTTTCGATTATCTTCAAATTTGGTAATAAAACTTTTCATAGAAATTTAAATAAATCTTGCGGTCGAATCATTAATTGTAAGTGCCTATGTTCGTAAATGCCTTATGTTTTCGGTATCCTTGTTAATATTTGTTGGATTGCATGTGAAAATAAATTCGATTATCTTCATATATGGTCATTACACTTTTATTAGCAATTTAAACAAATATAGCGGTAGGATCATTAATTGGAATTGCCTATGTTTGTAAATGCCTTAGGTTTTCGGTGTTTTTGTTGATATTTGTTGGATTGCATGCCAAAATATATCTGATTATCCTCAAATTTAGTCATAACACTTTTATTATCATTTTAAACAAATCCAACGGTTTGATCATTAATTTAAAGTGCCTATATTTGTAAATGCCTTATGTTTTCGGTTTTTTTGTTGATATTTGTTGGATTGCTTGCCAAAATATATCCGATTATCTTCAAATTTGGTCATACCACTTTTCATAGCAATTTAAACAAATCTAACGGTCGAATCATTAATTGTAAGTGCCTATGTTCGTAAATGCCTTAGGTTTTCGATATTTTTGTTAATATTTGTTGGATTGCACGCCAAAATACATTCGATTATCTTCATATATGGTAATTATACTTTTATTAGCAATTTAAACAAATCTAACGGTCGGATCATTAATTTAAAGTACCTATGTTTGTGAATGCCTTAGGTTTTCGTTATATTTATTGATATTTGTTGGATTGCCTACCAAAATATATCCGATTATCTCCAAATTTGGTCACAACACTTTTATTAGCAATTTAAACAAATCTAACGGTCGGATCATTAATTGAAAGTGTATATATCTTTGTAAATGCCTTAGGTTTTCAATCTTTTTGTAGACATTTGTTTGATTGCTTGTCAAAATATATCTGATTATATTCAAACATGGTAATACACTTTTCTTAAAAATTTAAATAAATTTAACGGTCGTATCATTAAATGAAATTTACTATATTTGTAAATACCATAGGTTATCGGTCTTTTTGTTGACATTTGGTGGATTGTATGCCAAAATATATCCGATTATATTCAACATTTGTCATAACACTTTTCATAACAATTTAAACAAATCTAACGGTCTGATCATTAATTGAAAGTGCCTATGTTTGTGAATGCCTTAGGTTTTCGTTATTTTTGTTGATATTTGTTGGATTGAAGGCCGAAATATTTTCGATAATCTTCAAATTTGGTAATAAAACTTTTCATAGAAATTTAAATAAATCTTGCGGTCGAATCATTAATTGTAAGTGCCTATGTTCGTAAATGCCTTAGGTTTTCGGTATCCTTGTTAATATTTGTTGGATTGCATGTGAAAATAAATTCGATTATCTTCATATATGGTCATTACACTTTTATTAGCAATTTAAACAAATATAGCGGTAGGATCATTAATTGGAATTGCCTATGTTTGTAAATGCCTTAGGTTTTCGGTGTTTTTGTTGATATTTGTTGGATTGCATGCCAAAATATATCTGATTATCCTCAAATTTAGTCATAACACTTTTATTATCATTTTAAACAAATCCAACGGTTTGATCATTAATTTAAAGTGCCTATATTTGTAAATGCCTTATGTTTTCGGTTTTTTTGTTGATATTTGTTGGATTGCATGCCAAAATATATCCGATTATCTTCAAATTTGGTCATACCACTTTTCATAGCAATTTAAACAAATCTAACGGTCGAATCATTAATTGTAAGTGCCTATGTTCGTAAATGCCTTAGGTTTTCGGTACTCATGTTAATATTTGTTGGATTACACGCCAAAATACATTCGATTATCTACATATACGGTAATTATACTTTTATTAGCAATTTAAACAAATCTAACGGTCGGATCATTAATTTAAAGTACCTATGTTTGTGAATGCCTTAGGTTTTCGTTATTTTTGTTTATATTTGTTGTATTGCATGCCAAAATATATCCGATTATCTTCAAATTTGGTCATAACACTTTTATTAACAATTTAAACAAATCTAACGGTCGGATCATTAATTGAAAGTGCCTATGTTTGTAAATGCCATAGGTTTTCGATATTTTTGTTGACATTTGTTGGATTGCAAGCCAAAATATATCCGATATCTTCAAATTTGGTCATAACAATTTTCATAGCAATTTAAACAAATCTAACGATCGGATCATTAATTGAAAGTGTCTATCTTTGTAAATGCCGTAGGTTTTCGGTATTTTTGTTGATATTTGTTGGATTGCATGCCAAAATATATCCGATTATCTTCGAACTTGGTCATAACACTTTTATTAACAATTTAAACAAATCTAACGGTCTGATCATTAATT
Organism: Voacanga thouarsii; assembly: GCA_026120185.1. NCBI lineage: Eukaryota > Viridiplantae > Streptophyta > Magnoliopsida > Gentianales > Apocynaceae > Voacanga > Voacanga thouarsii. Next base: position 3,554 of record JANUWF010000132.1, read on the forward strand.
GAAAGTGCCTATGTTTGTAAATGCCTTAGGTTTTCGATATTTTTGTTGATATTTGTTGGATTGCATGCCAAAATATATCCGATTATCTTCAACTTTGGTCATAACACTTTTCATTAGAACAATTTAAACAAATATAACGATCTGATCATTAATTGAAAGTGTCTATCTTTGTAAATGCCGTAGGTTTTCGGTATTTTTGTTGATATTTGTTGGATTGCATGCCAAAATATATCCGATTATCTTCAACTTTGGTAATAACACTTTTATTAGAAAAATTTAAACAAATATTACGATCTGATCATTAATTGAAAGTGTCTATGTTTGTAAATGCCTTAGGTTTTCGATATTTTTGTTGACATTTGTTGGATTGCATGTCAAAATATATCCGATTATCTTCAAATTTGGTCATAACACTTTTCATTAGCAATTTAAATAAATCTAACGATCGGATCATTAATTGAAATTGCCTATGTTTGTAAATGCCTTAGGTTTTCGGTATTTTTGTTGATATTTGTTGGATTGCATGCCAAAATATATCCGATTATCTTCAAATTTGGTCATAACACTTTTCATTAGCAATTTAAACAAATCTAACGGTCGGATCATTAATTGAAAGTGCCTATGTTTGTAAATGCCTTAGGTTTTCGGTATTTTTGTTGATATTTGTTGGATTGCATGCCAAAATATATCCGATTATCTTCAAATTTGGTCATAACACTTTTAATAGCAATTTAAACAAATCTAACGGTCGGATCATTAATTGAAAGTGCCTATGTTTGTAAATGCCTTAGGTTTTCGGTATTTTTGTTGATATTTGTTGGATTGCATGCCAAAATATATCCGATTATCTTCAAATTTGGTCATAACACTTTTATTAGCAATTTAAACAAATCTAACGGTCGGATCATTAATTGTAAAGTGCCTATGTTTGTAAATGCCTTAGGTTTTCGGTATTTTTGTTGATATTTGTTGGATTGCATGCCAAAATATATCCGATTATCTTCAAATTTGGTCATACCACTTTTCATAGCAATTTAAACAAATCTAACGGTCGAATCATTAATTGTAAGTGCCTATGTTCGTAAATGCCTTAGGTTTTCGGTACTCTTGTTAATATTTGTTGGATTACACGCCAAAATACATTCGATTATCTTCATATATGGTAATTATACTTTTATTAGCAATTTAAACAAATCTAACGGTCGGATCATTAATTTAAAGTACCTATGTTTGTGAATGCCTTAGGTTTTCGTTATTTTTGTTTATATTTGTTGTATTGCATGCCAAAATATATCCGATTATCTTCAAATTTGGTCATAACACTTTTATTAACAATTTAAACAAATCTAACGGTCGGATCATTAATTGAAAGTGCCTATGTTTGTAAATGCCTTAGGTTTTCGATATTTTTGTTGATATTTGTTGGATTGCATGCCAAAATATATCCGATTATCTTCAAATTTGGTCATAACACTTTTCATTAGCAATTTAAACAAATCTAACGGTCGGATCATTAATTGAAAGTGCCTATGTTTGTAAATGCCTTAGGTTTTCGGTATTTTTGTTGATATTTGTTGGATTGCATGCCAAAATATATCCGATTATCTTCAAATTTGGTCATAACACTTTTATTAGTAATTTAAACAAATCTAACGGTCTGATCATTAATTGAAAGTGCCTATGTTTGTAAATGCCTTAGGTTTTCGGTATTTTTGTTGATATTTGTTGGATTGCATGCCAAAATATATCCGATTATCTTCAAATTTGGTCATAACACTTTTCATTAGCAATTTAAACAAATCTAACGGTCGGATCATTAATTGAAAGTGCCTATGTTTGTAAATGCCTTAGGTTTTCGATATTTTTGTTGATATTTGTTGGATTGCATGCCAAAATATATCCGATTATCTTCAAATTTGGTCATAACACTTTTATTAGCAATTTAAACAAATCTAACGGTCGGATCATTAATTGAAAGTGCCTATGTTTGTAAATGCCTTAGGTTTTCGGTATTTTTGTTGATATTTGTTGGATTGCATGCCAAAATATATCCGATTATCTTCAAATTTGGTCATAACACTTTTCATTAGCAATTTAAACAAATCTAACGGTCGAATCATTAATTGAAAGTGCCTATGTTTGTAAATGCCTTAGGTTTTCGGTATTTTTGTTGATATTTGTTGGATTGCATGCCAAAATATATCCGATTATCTTCAAATTTGGTCATAACACTTTTCATTAGCAATTTAAACAAATCTAACGGTCGGATCATTAATTGAAAGTGCCTATGTTTGTAAATGCCTTAGGTTTTCGGTATTTTTGTTGATATTTGTTGGATTGCATGCCAAAATATATCCGATTATCTTCAAATTTGGTCATAACACTTTTCATAGCAATTTAAACAAATCTAACGGTCGGATCATTAATTGAAAGTGCCTATGTTTGTAAATGCCTTAGGTTTTCGATATTTTTGTTGATATTTGTTGGATTGCATGCCAAAATATATTCGATTATCTTCAAATATGGTCATTACACTTTTATTAGCAATTTAAACAAATCTAACGATCGGATCATTAATTGAAAGTGCCTATGTTTGTAAATGCCTTAGGTTTTCGGTATTTTTGTTGATATTTGTTGGATTGCATGCCAAAATATATCCGATTATCTTCAAATTTGGTCATAACACTTTTATTAGCAATTTAAACAAATCTAACGGTCGGATCATTAATTGAAAGTGCCTATGTTTGTAAATGCCTTAGGTTTTCGATATTTTTGTTGACATTTGTTGGATTGCATGCCAAAATATATCCGATTATCTTCAAATTTGGTCATAACACTTTTCATAGCAATTTAAACAAATCTAACGATCGGATCATTAATTGAAAGTGTCTATGTTTGTAAATGCCTTAGGTTTTCGGTATTTTTGTTGATATTTGTTGGATTGCATGCCAAAATATATCCGATTATCTTCAAATTTGGTCATAACACTTTTATTAGCAATTTAAACAAATCTAACGGTCGGATCATTAATTGAAAGTGCCTATGTTTGTAAATGCCTTAGGTTTTCGGTATTTTTGTTGATATTTGTTGGATTGCATGCCAAAATATATCCGATTATCTTCAAATTTGGTCATAACACTTTTCATTAGCAATTTAAACAAATCTAACGGTCGGATCATTAATTGAAAGTGCCTATGTTTGTAAATGCCTTAGGTTTTCGGTATTTTTGTTGATATTTGTTGGATTGCATGCCAAAATATATCCGATTATCTTCAAATTTGGTCATAACACTTTTATTAGCAATTTAAACAAATCTAACGGTCGGATCATTAATTGAAAGTGCCTATGTTTGTAAATGCCTTAGGTTTTCGGTATTTTTGTTGATATTTGTTGGATTGCATGCCAAAATATATCCGATTATCTTCAAATTTGGTCATAACACTTTTATTAGCAATTTAAACAAATCTAACGGTCGGATCATTAATTGAAAGTGCCTATGTTTGTAAATGCCTTAGGTTTTCGGTATTTTTGTTGATATTTGTTGGATTGCATGCCAAAATATATCCGATTATCTTCAAATTTGGTCATAACACTTTTATTAGCAATTTAAACAAATCTAACGGTCGGATCATTAATTGAAAGTGCCTATGTTTGTAAATGCCTTAGGTTTTCGGTATTTTTGTTGATATTTGTTGGATTGCATGCCAAAATATATCCGATTATCTTCAAATTTGGTCATAACACTTTTCATAGCAATTTAAACAAATCTAACGATCGAATCATTAATTGAAAGTGCCTATGTTTGTAAATGCCTTAGGTTTTCGGTATTTTTGTTGATATTTGTTGGATTGCACGCCAAAATATATTCGATTATCTTCAAATATGGTAATAACACTTTTATTAGCAATTTAAACAAATCTAACGGTCGGATCATTAATTGAAAGTGCCTATGTTTGTAAATGCCTTAGGTTTTCGTTATTTTTGTTGATATTTGTTGGATTGCATGCCAAAATATATCCGATTATCTTCAAATTTGGTCATAACACTTTTATTAGCAATTTAAACAAATCTAACGATCGGATCATTAATTGAAAGTGCCTATGTTTGTAAATGCCTTAGGTTTTCGGTATTTTTGTTGATATTTGTTGGATTGCATGCCAAAATATATTCGATTATCTTCATATTTGGTCATAACACTTTTATTAGCAATTTAAATAAATCTAACGGTCGGATCATTAATTGAAAGTGCCTATGTTTGTAAATGCCTTAGGTTTTCGGTATTTTTGTTGATATTTGTTGGATTGCATGCCAAAATATATCCGATTATCTTCAAATTTGGTCATAACACTTTTCATAGCAATTTAAACAAATCTAACGGTCGAATCATTAATTGTAAGTGCCTATGTTCGTAAATGCCTTAGGTTTTCGATATTTTTGTTAATATTTGTTGGATTGCATGCCAAAATACATTCGATTATCTTCATATATGGTAATTATACTTTTATTAGCAATTTAAACAAATCTAACGATCGGATCATTAATTGAAAGTACCTATATTTGTAAATGCCTTAGGTTTTCGGTATATTTGTTGATATTTGTTGGATTGCATACCAAAATATATCCGATTATCTCCAAATTTGGTCACAACACTTTTATTAGCAATTTAAACAAATCTAACGGTCGGATCATTAATTGAAAGTGTATATATCTTTGTAAATGCCTTAGGTTTTCGATCTTTTTGTAGACATTTGTTGGATTGCATGCCAAAATATATCCGATTATATTCAAACATGGTAATAACACTTTTCTTAAAAATTTAAATAAATTTAACGATCGGATCATTAAATGAAATTTACTATATTTGTAAATACCATAGGTTATCGGTCTTTTTGTTGACATTTGGTGGATTGTATGCCAAAATATATCCGATTATATTCAACATTTGTCATAACACTTTTCATAACAATTTAAACAAATCTAACGGTCTGATCATTAATTGAAAGTGCCTATGTTTGTGAATGCCTTAGGTTTTCGTTATTTTTGTTGATATTTGTTGGATTGCAAGGCCAAAATATTTCCGATTATCTTCAAATTTGGTCATAACACTTTTCATAGCAATTTAAATAAATCTAGCGGTCGAATCATTAATTGTAAGTGCCTATGTTCGTAAATGCCTTAGGTTTTCGGTATCTTTGTTAATATTTGTTGAATTGCATGTGAAAATACATTCGATTATCTTCATATATGGTCATTACACTTTTATTAGCAATTTAAACAAATATAGCGGTAGGATCATCAATTGGAATTGCCTATGTTTGTAAATGCCTTAGGTTTTCGGTATTTTTGTTGATATTTGTTGGATTGCATGCCAAAATATATCTGATTATCCTCAAATTTAGTCATAACACTTTTATTATCATTTTAAACAAATCCAATGGTTAGATCATTAATTTAAAGTGCCTATATTTGTAAATGCCTTATGTTTTCGATTTTTTTGTTGATATTTGTTGGATTGTATGCCAAAATATATCCGATTATCTTCAAATTTGGTCATACCACTTTTCATAGCAATTTAAACAAATCTAACGGTCGAATCATTAATTGTAAGTGCCTATGTTCGTAAATGCCTTAGGTTTTCGGTACTCTTGTAAATATTTGTTGGATTACACGCCAAAATACATTCGATTATCTTCATATATGGTAATTATACTTTTATTAGCAATTTAAACAAATCTAAAGGTCGGATCGTTAATTTAAAGTACCTATTTTTGTGAATGCCTTAGGTTTTCGTTATTTTTGTTTATATTTGTTGTATTGCATGCCAAAATATATCCGATTATCTTCAAATTTGGTCATAACACTTTTATTAGCAATTTAAACAAATCTAACGGTCGGATCATTAATTGAAAGTGCCTATGTTCGTAAATGCCATAGGTTTTCGATATTTTTGTTGACATTTGTTGGATTGCAGGCCAAAATATATCCGATATCTTCAAATTTGGTCATAACAATTTAAACAAATCTAACGATCGGATCATTAATTGAAAGTGTCTATCTTTTAAATGCCGTAGGTTTTCGGTATTTTTGTTGATATTTGTTGGATTGCATGCCAAAATATATCCGATTATCTTCAAATTTGGTCATAACACTTTTATTAGCAATTTAAACAAATCTAACGGTCTGATCATTAATTGAAAGTGCCTATGTTTGTAAATGCCTTAGGTTTTCGATATTTTTGTTGACATTTGTTGGATTGCAGGCCAAAATATATCCGATATCTTCAAATTTGGTCATAACAATTTTCATAGCAATTTAAACAAATCTAACGATCGGATCATTAATTGAAAGTGTCTATCTTTGTAAATGCCGTAGGTTTTCGGTATTTTTGTTGATATTTGTTGGATTGCATGCCAAAATATATCCGATTATCTTCAAATTTGGTCATAACACTTTTATTAGCAATTTAAACAAATCTAACGGTCGGATCATTAATTGAAAGTGCCTATGTTTGTAAATGCCATAGGTTTTCGATATTTTTGTTGACATTTGTTGGATTGCATGCCAAAATATATCCGATTATCTTCAAATTTGGTCATAACACTTTTCATATCAATTTAAACAAATCTAACGATCGGATCATTAATTGAAAGTGCCTATCTTTGTAAATGCCGTAGGTTTTCGGTATTTTTGTTGATATTTGTTGGATTGCATGCCAAAATATATCCGATTATCTTCAAATTTGGTCATAACACTTTCATTAGCAATTTAAACAAATCTAACGGTCGGATCATTAATTGAAAGTGCCTATGTTTGTAAATGCCTTAGGTTTTCGATATTTTTGTTGATATTTGTTGGATTGCATGCCAAAATATATCCGATTATCTTCAAATTTGGTCATAACACTTTTCATTAGCAATTTAAACAAATCTAACGATCGGATCATTAATTGAAAGTGTCTATGTTTGTAAATGCCTTAGGTTTTCGGTATTTTTGTTGATATTTGTTGGATTGCATGCCAAAATATATCCGATTATCTTCAAATTTGGTCATAACACTTTTATTAGCAATTTAAACAAATCTAACGGTCGGATCATTAATTGAAAGTGCCTATGTTTGTAAATGCCTTAGGTTTTCGATATTTTTGTTAATATTTGTTGGATTGCATGCCAAAATATATCCGATTATCTTCAAATTTGGTCATAACACTTTTCATTAGCAATTTAAACAAATCTAACGATCGGATCATTAATTGAAAGTGCCTATGTTTGTAAATGCCTTAGGTTTTCGGTATTTTTGTTGATATTTGTTGTATTGCATGCCAAAATATATCCGATTATCTTCAAATTTGGTCATAACACTTTTCATAGCAATTTAAACAAATCTAATGGTCGAATCATTAATTGTAAGTGCCTATGTTCGTAAATGCCTTAGGTTTTCGGTATTTTTGTTAATATTTGTTGGATTGCACGCCAAAATACATTCGATTATCTTCATATATGGTAATTATACTTTTATTAGCAATTTAAACAAATCTAACAGTCGGATCATTAATTGAAAGTACCTATATTTGTAAATGCCTTAGGTTTTCGGTATTTTTGTTGATATTTGTTGGATTGCATACCAAAATATATTCGATTATCTCCAAATTTGGTCACAACACTTTTATTAGCAATTTAAACTAATCTAACGGTCGGATTATTAATTTAAAATGTATATCTTTGTTAATGTTTGTTGGATTGCATGTGAAAATAAATTCGATTATCTTCATATATGGTCATTACACTTTTATTAGCAAATTAAACAAATATAGCTGTAGGATCATTAATTGGAATTGCCTATGTTTGTAAATGCCTTAGGTTTTCGGTGTTTTTGTTGATATTTGTTGGATTACATGCCAAAATATATCTGATTATCCTAAAATTTAGTCATAACACTTTTATTATCATTTTAAACAAATCCAACGGTTTGATCATTAATTTAAAGTGCCTATATTTGTAAATGCCTTATGTTTTCGGTTTTTTTGTTGATATTTGTTGGATTGCATGCCAAAATATATCCGATTATCTTCAAATTTGGTCATACCACTTTTCATAGCAATTTAAACAAATGTAACGGTCGAATCATTAATTGTAAGTGCCTATGTTCGTAAATGCCTTAGGTTTTCGGTATTTTTGTTAATATTTGTTGGATTGCACGCCAAAATACATTCGATTATCTTCATATATGGTAATTATACTTTTATTAGCAATTTAAACAAATCTAACAGTCGGATCATTAATTGAAAGTACCTATATTTGTAAATGCCTTAGTTTTTCGGTATATTTGTTGATATTTGTTGGATTGCATACCAAAATATATCCGATTATCTCCAAATTTGGTCACAACACTTTTATTAGGAATTTAAACAAATCTAACGGTCGGATCATTAATTGAAAGTGTATATATCTTTGTAAATGCCTTAGGTTTTCAATCTTTTTGTAGACATTTGTTTGATTGCATGTCAAAATATATCTGATTATATTCAAACATGGTAATACACTTTTCTTAAAAATTTAAATAAATTTAACGGTCGTATCATTAAATGAAATTTACTATATTTGTAAATACCATAGGTTATCGGTCTTTTTGTTGACATTTGGTGGATTGTATGCCAAAATATATCCGATTATATTCAACATTTGTCATAACACTTTTCATAACAATTTAAACAAATCTAACGGTCTGATCATTAATTGAAAGTGCCTATGTTTGTAAATGCCTTAGGTTTTCGTTATTTTTGTTGATATTTGTTGGATTGAAGGCCGAAATATTTTCGATTATCTTCAAATTTGGTCATAACACTTTTCATAGCAATTTAAATAAATCTAGCGGTCGAATCATTAATTGTAAGTGCTTATGTTCGTAAATGCCTTAGGTTTTCGGTATCCTTGTTAATATTTGTTGGATTGCATGTGAAAATAAATTCGATTATCTTCATATATGGTCATTACACTTTTATTAGCAAATTAAACAAATATAGCTGTAGGATCATTAATTGGAATTGCCTATGTTTGTAAATGCCTTAGGTTTTCGGTGTTTTTGTTGATATTTGTTGGATTACATGCCAAAATATATCTGATTATCCTAAAATTTAGTCATAACACTTTTATTATCATTTTAAACAAATCCAACGGTTTGATAATTAATTTAAAGTGCCTATATTTGTAAATGCCTTATGTTTTCGGTTTTTTTGTTGATATTTGTTGGATTGCATGCCAAAATATATCCGATTATCTTCAAATTTGGTCATACCACTTTTCATAGCAATTTAAACAAATGTAACGGTCGAATCATTAATTGTAAGTGCCTATGTTCGTAAATGCCTTAGATTTTTGGTACTCTTGTCAATATTTGTTGGATTACACGCCAAAATACATTCGATTATCTTCACATATGGTAATTATACTTTTATTAGCAATTTAAACAAATCTAACGGTCTGATCATTAATTTAATGTACATATGTTTGTGAATGCCTTAGGTTTTCGTTATTTTTGTTTATATTAGTTGTATTGCATGCCAAAATATATCCGATTATCTTCAAATTTGGTCATAACACTTTTATTAACAATTTAAACAAATCTAACGGTCGGATCATTAATTGAAAGTGCCTATGTTTGTAAATGCCATAGGTTTTCGATATTTTTGTTGATATTTGTTGGATTGCATGCCAAAATATATCCGATTATCTTCAAATTTGGTCATAACACTTTTATTAGCAATTTAAACAAATCTAACGATCGGATCATTAATTGAAAGTGTCTATCTTTGTAAATGCCTTAGGTTTTCGATATTTTTGTTGATATTTGTTGGATTGCATGCCAAAATATATCCGATTATCTTCAAATTTGGTCATAACACTTTTCATTAGCAATTTAAACAAATCTAACGATCGGATCATTAATTGAAAGTGCCTATGTTTGTAAATGCCTTAGGTTTTCGGTATTTTTGTTGATATTTGTTGGATTGCATGCCAAAATATATCCGATTATCTTCAACATTTGGTCATAACACTTTTCATTAGCAATTTAAACAAATCTAACGGTCTGATCATTAATTGAAAGTGCCTATGTTTGTAAATGCCTTAGGTTTTCGGTATTTTTGTTGATATTTGTTGGATTGCATGCCAAAATATATCCGATTATCTTCAAATTTGGTCATAACACTTTTCATTAGCAATTTAAACAAATCTAACGGTCGAATCATTAATTGTAAGTGCCTATGTTCGTAAATGCCTTAGGTTTTCGGTATCTTTGTTAATATTTGTTGGATTGCATGTGAAAATAAATTCGATTATCTTCATATATGGTCATTACACTTTTATTAGCAATTTAAACAAATATAGCGGTAGGATCATTAATTGGAATTGCCTATGTTTGTAAATGCCTTAGGTTTTCGGTATTTTTGTTGATATTTGTTGGATTGCATGCCAAAATATATCAGATTATCCTCAAATTTAGTCATAACACTTTTATTATCATTTTAAACAAATCCAACGGTTTGATCATTAATTTAAAGTGCCTATATTTGTAAATGCCTTATGTTTTCGGTTTTTTTGTTGATATTTGTTGGATTGCATGCCAAAATATATCCGATTATCTTCAAATTTGGTCATACCACTTTTCATAGCAATTTAAACAAATCTAACGGTCGAATCATTAATTGTAAGTGCCTATGTTCGTAAATGCCTTAGGTTTTCGGTACTCTTGTAAATATTTGTTGGATTACACGCCAAAATACATTCGATTATCTTCATATATGGTAATTATACTTTTATTAGCAATTTAAACAAATCTAACGGTCTGATCATTAATTTAATGTACATATGTTTGTGAATGCCTTAGGTTTTCGTTATTTTTGTTTATATTAGTTGTATTGCATGCCAAAATATATCCGATTATCTTCAAATTTGGTCATAACACTTTTATTAACAATTTAAACAAATCTAACGGTCGGATCATTAATTGAAAGTGCCTATGTTTGTAAATGCCATAGGTTTTCGATATTTTTGTTGACAATTGTTGGATTGCAGGCCAAAATATATCCGATATCTTCAAATTTGGTCATAACAATTTTCATAGCAATTTAAACAAATCTAACGATCGGATCATTAATTGAAAGTGTGGTATCTTTGTAAATGCCGTAGGTTTTCGGTATTTTTGTTGATATTTGTTGGATTGCATGCCAAAATATATCCGATTATCTTCAAATTTGGTCATAACACTTTTATTAGCAATTTAAACAAATCTAACGGTCGGATCATTAATTGAAAGTGCCTATGTTTGTAAATGCCTTAGGTTTTCGATATTTTTGTTGACATTTGTTGGATTGCATGCCAAAATATATCCGATTATCTTCAAATTTGGTCATAACACTTTTCATAGCAATTTAAACAAATCTAACGATCGGATCATTAATTGAAAGTGTCTATCTTTGTAAATGCCGTAGGTTTTCGGTATTTTTGTTGATATTTGTTGGATTGCATGCCAAAATATATCCGATTATCTTCAAATTTGGTCATAACACTTTTATTAGCAATTTAAACAAATCTAACGATCGGATCATTAATTGAAAGTGCCTATGTTTGTAAATGCCTTAGGTTTTCGATATTTTTGTTGATATTTGTTGGATTGCATGCCAAAATATATCCGATTATCTTCAAATTTGGTCATAACACTTTTCATTAGCAATTTAAACAAATCTAACGATCGGATCATTAATTGAAAGTGCCTATGTTTGTAAATGCCTTAGGTTTTCGGTATTTTTGTTGATATTTGTTGGATTGCATGCCAAAATATATCCGATTATCTTCAAATTTGGTCATAACACTTTTCTTAACAATTTAAACAAATCTAACGGTCGGATCATTAATTGAAAGTGCCTATGTTTGTAAATGCCTTAGGTTTTCGGTATTTTTGTTGACATTTGTTGGATTGCATGCCAAAATATATCCGATTATCTTCAAATTTGGTCATAACACTTTTCATATGCAATTTAAACAAATCTAACGGTCGGATCATTAATTGAAAGTGCCTATGTTTGTAAATGCCTTAGGTTTTCGATATTTTTGTTGATATTTGTTGGATTGCATGCCAAAATATATCCGATTATCTTCAAATTTGGTCATAACACTTTTCATTAGCAATTTAAACAAATCTAACGGTCGAATCATTAATTGAAAGTGCCTATGTTTGTAAATGCCTTAGGTTTTCGGTATTTTTGTTGATATTTGTTGGATTGCATGCCAAAATATATCCGATTATCTTCAAATTTGGTCATAACACTTTTCATTAGCAATTTAAACAAATCTAACGGTCGAATCATTAATTGTAAGTGCCTATGTTTGTAAATGCCTTAGGTTTTCG
>JANUWF010000134.1:0-12427 GCA_026120185.1 Voacanga thouarsii
TTGGGGTCATATAATTATTTGTTCTTCATGCACAAGTGTATGTTAGAGAAAACCAGAACATTGTTGATTACGGTCTCCAAGCTCATCAACTTCTTGTAAGGCCATCGACGAATTCCCAACTCCCTACATCTTTTCTTGAGACCGGTTTGGCAAACATTCAATTCTTTGGCCGCCCGAGTGATTATCACGTAAAAGTACATCGAAATGGTTGCTCTTGATAGTGTCTTGGAGCTATTGCCCTTCTTCTTTCGCTGCCTCCTGAATACCTTCTTCTCCACAGGAACTTCTTCTAAAGTGATGCTTTCAATAGGCATTTCCTCCATAGGAACCATGTTATGGCTTTGTTCAAAATCTATTAGGGAATAGAATGAATCATGCACAAGCATATCCTCTATCAGAGGAACATCATAAAAAATAGTATCTTCAGTAGGTAGATCAAAGTGGAAATCCAAAGTAGCATGTTCATAACTTTCACTGATTCATAACACAACAAACCAAACCAGATGAAGAAGACGGATGAACCCCCCTCCAAAAAAAAAAAAAGGCTTGAAAAGTATCTCACCTGAAATTAAGAAGAAGTGGTTGGCTTGGAAATGAAAACACATCAAAATCTTCTTGATTAGAAGCTAATTCAAAATTTGACCACCTCTCAAATGAATTACAACTATCCATCTCTGAAAAAGAGGACTGAATAAGAAATCCCATTACCTTTGTGGTTCCCACTAATGACTGATGACTATGGGATATATATATTTGTGTGGGAGGACTAAGGAGAGAAAAAGATAAGGAGAAAGAGAAAGAGGTAGATGACAGGTGGAGGGAGGGATGACTGGGGAGAGAAAGAGACAAGGAGGAAGGGAAAAAGGGAGATGAAAGTTTAAGTGCGGGAATAGGGGAGGGATGACTGAGGAGAGAAAGAGACAAGGAGAAAGCGGAAAAGAGAGATGAAAGGTTATGTGTGGGAATAGAGGAGAGAAAGAGACAAGGAGGAAGGGGAAAAGGGAGATGAAAGGTTATGTACGGGAATATGAGAGAGGACTAAGGAGAGAAAGGGATAAGGAGGAAAAGGAAAAGACGGTTGGTTTGTTCAGTGGTAAGCACTGCCTTGTCTTTGCTCATTTTTATTCTTTTGAAGTGTTGATACAATTAATTAGTCACTCATTTTTCTTTTTCATCCCCAGCTTCTCAATCATCCACTGTGTCAGCCTCGCATCCTCTTGGGTGGCAAGTTCCGGAGTCTAGGACTTAGATTGTTCTACAGGAAATCGGGTAAGTAACATATTCATACTTTAAAATACGTTGAGTATTAATTTCATTATTTTTTAAAAATAAAATAATTCTTATGTATGTTGTTATTTCTTTGAAACGAATTTATATCAGATATTTCGGCAATTATTCGGTCCAGAAACAACTACTCGTGGTAGGTGCAAAGGAAAGGGTGTAACACCAATCTCAATCAGTCAATTATCAAGTTTTGCTACAAATGACTGTCCGTGATGAGTGACATACTTTGATTTCCTTCTTCTTTGTATTTGTACTACTAGTTTATGATTGAGTTGTTGATATTTCCTACTTCTTGTACATGTAGTAATACATTTTTTGGGATTTTGTAAATTATTTATGATTTGATTATTGAGGATATTGCTTTTGAATTGTTTGGCAATGACGAAATTGTATTTTATTATATTTAGTGTTGAATGAGTTGATTCTATTGTGTTTGGTAGGAAATTGTACGTATGTAGGGTCAAATTAAAAAAAAATATTTTTTAATAAATTTTAATTTTTAATAATCCAAGGCAAATCCGTGACAATTTACTATGGAAAAAATAATGTTTCTGTGGCAAATTATTACGGAACAAATTTTTAAATGAAGTATTCGTGACAAATCCTTGGCAATCTACCACGGATAGCTTGTTTAACATTGCTTCCATGGCAAATCCGTAGTAGCACAAAAAGTATTTCTAAATAAAGTATCCGTGGCAAATCCATGACAATTTGCCACGGATTTGCCACGGATAGCTTATTTTCATATTGTTTCCGTGACAAATTGTTACAGATTTGTCACGGTTCCCTCGCAATATTTTTTGTTCAAGGTGCTACCAACTTGAACAATCCATGGTAAATCTGTGGCAAATTGCTACGGAAAAAAAGTTCCCTTGCAAAAAATGCTTAGCCATGAAGGTATTTTTTACGGACCAATTCCGTCACAAATCCGTGGCAAATTCCAGTTTAGCCAGGGATTTGCCACAGATTTGTCCGTGGCAAATTGGCAAATTTCTTGTAGTGCAACTCGCATATACGTTTGCGTTAATTTAAGGATGAAATAAACACACTTTGACTTGAGAAGTAAAATAAAAAGGAAGATTGATTGACATAATGTTATTAATTTTTCTAATTTAATAATTGTAGAAAAAAAATTTATTTTTATAGAAAACTCTTAGATAATAAAAAAAATTACAACGTAAATTTTGAATCTGAGAAATATAAGGGAAGGGGTAAAACTAGGTTCTGTAAATTAGTAATAGAATCTATAAATTAGACTAAATTAATCTTAGTAAATTGGATTGTATTTTTAAAGCTTGTGAAATTACTGCTTAAGACTCGAAATACAAATAAATCCTTTTGATTTGGTAAATTCTCGGATTTACACCAAGAGTATTTCTTTAAGACTGAAGTCAAAATTCGCAGTCAATTAAAACCAACCATCTATAATATGTGTAAGATTACATAAATCAAATAAAGTTCTATTTCTTCAAAAAATGAAAATAAAAATAATAACGGTGGTTTCATAAATAAAAACTAAATAATTATTAAAATATTATTCAATTATTTAATCAACCTCTTTCATACATATTAAATTACTCAACAGATACAAGATTATGAGATTACGCAAATATTATTTCTTAATTTAATTAATATACATCCGAACAAATGAACCTAAAAATCATAAATAAATATTTTGAAAAGAGACTCACTGTGCATCGTTTGAGAAAGGTTCTAATAACTTCACTCATATAAACATTAAAATGGTCTTTACTGCATGTTATTTTTTTGGGGGGGGGGGGGGTCATAACCTTATTTTACATAAATGTTGTGAATACCATGAATTTATGGCAAAGAAAAATTAATCTTTAAGTCTCATTCGGTTTGCATCAGTTTTCTCACTCCTCTGCTTCTAAACAATTTTCATTTTCCTCTTCGAAGTTCTGTGCAGGGTACTATGATAAAAGACAGAGAGAAGAGAAGGGTCGTTGGTGGAATGTACCCATAAGCTTTTCTATTCTGGGAATGGAAAAAGAACAATTTCCTGGACGCACAAAAGGCACCACAAAATTTTAGAATGACTCATTCTCATCCAGGCTCTGCATACTTCTTTTTGACAAAATTCTTTCTGTCACTGAAAGAAAAATACTTCATACTGCTAAAACTATTTCTCCACAACACTTGATATTTCTAGGAAATAGTCCATTTTCTCCACAACACTTGATATTTCTCGAAATTTGCAAGGGTTTTGTGATGGTACAGACTTTTCTCTCTCTCTCTCTCTCTCTCTCTCTCTCTCTCTTTAAATATGAAATGTCCATTGCAAAATCCTCACAAATTGCAAGGGTTTTGCGACGGCTAGTTGTTTTTAATGAAAAAAAGGTATGAACGAAAAAGAATTTTGAAAATTTTATTTGAATATCAGTCACAAAAATTGCATGGGTTTTGCGATGGTTATTGAGCTATCCATCACAAAACCCTCGCAAATTTGCGTGGGTTTTGTGATGGTTAACCAACTAGACTTTTTCTTTTTTATTTTTAAATATACAAAATTCCATCGCAAAATCCTTGCAAATTGCTAGGATTTTGCTACGACCATTGCAAAAACATTTTCTTTTACACATTTTATCATTAAAAATAATTGGCCATCACAAAATCCATGCAATTTGTAAGGGTTTTGTGACGGACAACCAACAAGACTTTTTTCTTTTGTATTTTTCAATAGGAAAAGTCCGTCGCAAAAACCCTTGCTAATTTCGAGGATTTTGCGATAGATTTTCCAAAAAAAAAAAAAATTCTCACACATTTTATCATTTAAAACAATCTACTGTCGCAAAACCTTGCAAATTTGCGAGGGTTTTGTTACGGTCAACCAACTAGACTTTTCCTTTTTTGTATTTTTAAATATGAAAAATTCCATCACAAAATCCTCGCAAATTGCGAGAGCTTGGTAAGGAAGAAGAAGAAGAAAAAAAATAGAAGAATCAAGTGGAAATTTTCTAATTGTAGGAATGTGATTTTTTTTTTCTGGCTAAAAACTAAACCCTCGGTAATTTCTCACAAATTGAGACGAAGAACATTAAAAACCGATATCTACATTACAATGTTCATCATATATTTTTTTTAGTGATCTCAACAATAACAACACTATTTAAATTATTTTTCTTTATATATTTTACTTTACACACCACTTAATCAAAGTGATCGAACAAAAAATTAGACATATCAATATACATACCGACATGTTATAATATATAAATATTAAATCAAAGAGATACTAAATTCATTGTATACTACATATAACATGTACACTTACTTATATATATATATATATATATATA
Source organism: Voacanga thouarsii (assembly GCA_026120185.1). Taxonomy (NCBI): domain Eukaryota; kingdom Viridiplantae; phylum Streptophyta; class Magnoliopsida; order Gentianales; family Apocynaceae; genus Voacanga; species Voacanga thouarsii. The sequence goes on from JANUWF010000134.1 coordinate 4,605, forward strand.
TTATAATAGGTATATAATATAACAGAATTAACTATAAATTTACTTATGTAATACATTAGGCGTATAACTTAACATAATTACATATATACATTTATAATAAAATACACCATTTGAGACGCGTTATTAAAAATATTTCAATAGATTTGTCAAAATACACCACCATACAAACACATAAATATAAATTTAAAAATTAAAGAAGAATATAATATGAAAACCTATTTTGTCCCAAAACCCTCACAAATTGCGAAGGTTTTGCATGGGAAGAAGCAAATCCGTCGCAATTAGTGTCGAATTTACGAGGAATTAGGATATTCAAATTTTCACTGCGCAAAAATTCAAAAAATCAGTAGAAAGGACTATTCAATTCATTCCATGCAAAAATTCAAATTTTCAATCTGAAAATTTTACCTAGGAAAAGGCGGGTAATTTAAAATTTCATCACAAATTTGCAAGGATTTTGCGTCGGTCTAAACTTTTCTCTTTTTTTTTTTAATATGAAAAGTCCGTCGCAAAATCCTAGCATATTGCGAGGGTTTTGCAATGTATATTCAAAAACATCTTCATTTAAACAATTTTTTTTCATTAAAAACAACCAATCGTCGCAGAACCCTCGCAAGCAAAGCCCTCGCAATTTGCGGCGGTAAAAAAAATTAGACTTTTTCTTTTTTTTTATTTTTAAATATAAAAAATTCCGTTGCAAAATCCTCACAAATTTTCATTAAAAAATTTGCGAGGGTTTTGTGTCGGACAACCAACCAGAATTTTTCCTTTTGTAATTTTCACTATGAAAAGTCTGTCGCAAAACCATCGCTAATTGCTAGGATTTTGCAATGGCCTTTCCAAATTTTTTTCCACAAATTTTATTTTAAAAACAATCTACCATCACAAAACCCTCACAAATTTGTGAGGGTTTTGCGACGTTCAACCAACTAGACTTTTTTATTTTTTATTTTTAATTCTGAAAAGTCTGTCACAAAAGCATCGCTAATTGCTAGGATTTTGCGAAGGGCTTCCCAAAAAAATTTCTTTTACACATTTTTTCATTAAAAATAAAAACCCATCACAAAACTGTAGCAAATTTGCAAGGGTTTTGGAACAGATAGCCACGAACCCTTGCAAAACCCTAGCAAATTTCTGTGGGTTTTGGGACTGTCCAGAAATTATACTTTTCTTTTTTGTATTTTTTTAAATATCAAATGTCTGCCATAAAATCGTCGCTAACATTTTTCTTTTTTGGTTAAACATTTTATTCTTAAAAAAAACTAACCGTCGCAAAACTCTGACTAATTTGTGAGGGCATTCTAGCCATCGGAAAACCCTCGCAAATAGCAGCGATTTTGCTAGGAATTGCAATGGCCATTTTGGTGGTTGCAAAACCGTCGCAAATTGCGAGGATTTTGCGACGGTTTTGGTCAACTCGAGAGTTCATCAGTTGTCATTGAAAAACCGTCGCTAATTAGCTATGGTACTGTAGCCATTGCAAAAAATTTATCACAGATGTGATGGTACTGGCATTTCAATTTCAGGGAATTCTTTTTCTCGCAAGACCATATCTTGAGCCTCAAAAACTGCAAAAATACTACTAATGTCAGTCATTATTTTTTATACATACTATTCTAAGAAAAATTTAACTACTAAAGAAGAAGTGAAAGCAATTGAATTTGACATTAACTATAACAAAAGAGAGAAGAAATGAAGCTTCGAGAAAGAGAATGCAAGAGTTCTAACTCGCAAAGGCAACGAGCAAAAGAAGAAGGATCCAAGCGAACTTAGCCGTACAAGACTCCTGTGCTCAGAGAAACCTTTGGAATCTAGTAAATGATTTGCTGATTTCAATTGCAATGGTATTTTAAAATATGATTTGAGCTAAATGGGGTGTATTTGTTTAACAGAACCAATAATTGTCATGGCCATTCTAAAACACAAGGTGAATTATAAAAATTATAATATTATTTTTTAACATATTCTTCTATATATTTTTTTCCTAACTCTAAATTTTGAATTATATCCTTACATAATTTATAAAAATCTGCTGGTTTTAAATATTCGAATGATAGTCATGGACATTTAAAAACGCAAGGTTTATTTGTCGAAGCAAGCAAATGACACTCATGCCCAGTTTAATATTTCATTTATTCCAATCAATCATTAAATATCCATATTTCTCTTTGTTTCTTGATCTAATTAGTTGTCAATGATTTAGTAATCATCACTATCATCATTATCATCTTCAAAAAATATGACACGAGAACCTTCAGCCTTTTGGTAATACTCCAAACTCCTAAGTTTTCTTCAATATAATCTTCCCAGACCTCAAAAATTTGTCTATCGTATTTTTCTCTTTTTGTTGATGGTGGACTCGCACAAACTCTAAGATAACGTTTGAGTAAGTTGTTTCTCACGTATGTTGGTATAGAGTCTTTAACCAATATATATAGTTGGCTATATGTAACTATCTCTTTATATTTTACCCTATCTCAAATGCGAATTCTGATTGGGTGCAACTACTTTCGCTTATCCTACTCCATTTCAAATATGGCTTTGGTTTCCTACAATTTATTATAATACATTATAATTTATTTTTATCCCATAAAGAAGAACCATTGCAAGGACCTAACCGGATACCGTTAGACTATGCTTCAATAAATTATTTTGTTAACACAAAATAATTTTTTAATTACGTTCTACTCCACTTAAAGAATGTAACAGCACTCCAAGACAAACAAAAATTATTAGAGTCAATAATTATATCCTATGATTGTTTGGTCTAACACTAGGGACTTTCTTATAAAGTGAATGAACTAGTTTCTGTGCAAGTGAACCATTGTCAGAAATACTGATCCGAAGTGAAGCGACGCTGATTTGGTGAAGTAATTTTATTGAGAATGCTACACAAGCGTGAAGCAAGAAGTTTGGTGATTATTTTGTTGGAGAAATTGCAAAAACTAATAGGCTAGAAATCACCAATGGTTGAAGGAAGTGAAGCCTCAAGGCAATGGCACTATGGCAACAAAAAAAAAAAGGAAAAAAAAAGAAAAAAGACACTGTAACAGCCTCAGCAATATCATTCTGAATTATACTCCAACAAAAAGTGAAAATTTTCGAAGAAAACCCATCTGGACTTGGAGCACTCTCAAAAGAGAGGTCAAAAATAGCATTCCTCACTTCTTTAAGAGAAGGTATTGAATCATTGTCAGCTTCCATTAAAACATAAGGAACTAAATCATAGAAGTAAGAAGTAGGAACAGCATAAGCAAAGGACAGTAAAATATTGGAAAAAAATAGAAGTGCATGGCCACTAATATCAGTTTGAGAAGAGAGCAAAACATCCTCTAGGAAGATGTTGTGCTGCAGTCGGACTCTTTATTGGTGGTAAATTAGCTGAATGGTATTTTTCCTAAGCATTGTGGGTATCTTCCTTTGTTTAGGAGAATCGAATCTCAGAAGAGGCTATTGTCTTCATGTCAGTTCATTCATTTGTACCGAGAAGGCAATAGAGTTACGGATTGTTTGGCTAAGTTAGTTTGTGCTGCTACTAATGAGTTGCTTTTTGATTCTTTTTTCTCGCTTCCTACAATAGCTAGGGGTTTGTGTAATCCAGATAAGATGCAGGTCCCTTCACTTCGTGTTGATCTGCTTAAATATAATTCTCTTGATCCCTTGTTGGCAGGAGGTAAGGTGGTAGATCCCCCTCCATGCATTTTGTTTCTCCATAATAAATAAAAGTTCCTTTTACCAAAAAAAAAAAAAAAACGGAGATAAATTGGCAGTGATAAAAGTTGGTATCTAAATGGAGTGTTCAATGTCTGCAATAAGTCATGGATTGCATGCATTAGTATAAGTAGAGATCATTTTCCTTAAAAGATCATTCTTTACGTGATTCTAAAAATATAAAATTAGCCACAAGTTCCAGTTCTTGCTTAAAGAACAGAAGGTTTTAATGAAGAACTCTTTCTTCCTATTAAAAAAAAAAAAAAGAAGGATCATTCTTTTTGCGATTCCAGTAATACGAAATTGACCGCAAGTACCATTTCTTGCTTTCACAAAATAAAGAACATTTTTAAAAGAAAAATTAGCAGTAAATGGTCGTTTTTTACCCCCTAAACTATGCCAACCCTGGCCAAGAATGTAAGTTGAAAATCTGGATGTTCTGTCTTGCTTGGTGAGGTTTGATTTTCTTGACATTTTCATGTTGTTTAGTGATGTATGAATGTCACATTTGTGCTTGAGACATGTGATGTTATGATTCTTTCGTGTTAAGAAATCCACTCTCTATTTTATACATATGAAAAGCCAAAAATGCCATGTTCTGTCCAGCCTTGTGAAATCTAAGTTTAACACTAGTTTTTGTGTGTGATTTTGTTGAAGGAATGATATAGGCATGATGTAGTGATGTTATGCTGTGTATGGGTGATTTTATATGTAATTTACCTAACATGATAAGTAGGTAATGAACACAGCATGGCATTATCTTAAACTGAAATTAGCTGCGGAATAAAGCCGTAGAGCTCATTAGCTCCCGAAGTCACAATAGAGGAGGCTGGAGCCAAAATGTTATAAAAGAAATTCCCCGCCACAACACATATATCCAATTGCTGCGAGATGAGATTATCGGAAGCATCCTGTATTTGCGTAATCCATACTTGTTGCCTCTTAATTTGACAATATGAGTGGAAAAATTTTCTGTTCTCCTCCCCCTCCTTCAACCATTTCAACTGTGCTTCATCCCTCCAGAAAGACTCCTCAACCTTGAGATAAAAAGCATATATTGCTCAAGCCCTTAAAATCCGTTGTGTACTGTCTTGTCCTAAATCAAATGGACACTTGTTGTAAAGCTAGACTGGTGCCTGTTGTGCACTTTTTTTTGAAGATCTTCAATCCTGCTACAAACTGGTGCTAGTCCATCCTTTAATCTGGTGCTAATTGATAGTCTTGTTCTAGCTCCTTAACTCTCAAAAAATAACCGGTGCCTCTTTAGTTGTCCAACCAATGCCTAATGAATAGTGAAATCGGCGCCTACGTGTCCTCTAATCTGGCTCCAGTTATTTCTAGAATATTTCTCTAAACTTTCTATTCCGAAGTGGTGCCTGTTTACCCTTATGCCAAGTGCAAGTTCGATGCTTCTTGCTTCATTTTTGCCCTATTTATTCATTTATCTTTCATTTATGCATTCTATACAAAGCAAGGCAAAAAGCCGGGGAAATAAATAGTCATTTTATCATAAATTTAGCATAACAAAGTACAAAATGACTAATAAATACAAACATAATGAGCATTCATTTGGTACTTAGCTAATTTAGGAGGATTCTTGACAACTTCTTGTCTATTACTTCTTTTTAACTTTCATTTTCTCATGGCTAATCTAGTGAGTGTTGTGTCTATTCTCCTTGTTCTCGGGCATTGTAAATAGTTCATTCCATTTATTTGTTTTTTTTTTTTTTGGATGAAAATGTAAATGATTGATATTGATCAAAAGATATTTACAAGATGGCTTACTAGTTAACAGTCAAGAGGACTATGGACTAGCAGTGGTCAATACAAGTCACAAAATTTGTCTGAACATCAAGGTACAAAGTAAAAATAACAATGTACACATGTGTTTTGATCCTTTTAGCAATTTCCAAAGGTTGGCAAGCTACACCCTCAAACAACACTCTGTTACGGGCATTCTAGATGTAATATAGAGTGGCAAGCAAAGCAGTAGCCTTAGCCTTAGCAATCCATGACGTACCATGGTTGGTACGCTTGTACCACTGAAGGCAAGAGTTGGTCGAATTTAACCCGTGTGGTAAGCCCAGCCAAACTTTAATTTCCTTCCAAATAGTTGTTGAAGCCGAACACTTGAAAAATAAGTGCTTAGTCGTTTCCGGTAGTGCCTTACATAGTGGACAAGACAAGTCATCCAACTGGAAAACAAGTGCATCCTTAGTCTTTAGCCATCCCCTAGCACATAACCGGGCCATGAATGAATGCTTGGGGGTTAGGCCCTATTTCCAAATAGTATTGGCCCAATAAACTTTTGATGAAGTAAACCTAAGGTAGTCATAAGCTTGAGAGGTGAACGAAGAGGTACCCATTGCCCAAGTGTGAAGAAGAACAGTAGCAGTGTGAGAATCCCGTTCCCGTTCAAGGATCATATCTCTAATTTCTAACAGTCTACGAAATAATAGGGAATGGTACCTGTGATGTTCTATCTCCTAAATAGATCTACCCTTCATGTAGAAGTGGTCCACCCATTTAACCCACAAGGATTATTTTTTTGCATGTATGTCCCAAATGATTCTAGTCAAAAGCGCAACATTCCAAGTCTGTAAGTGTCACAATCCAAGTCCGCCCTCATTTTTGGTAAGGCAAATATCCTTCCAGGTAACCATTGACTTTTTGGAGTCCTACAAGAAATCCCGAGCCATCCCCTCCAATTGATTAATCACAGCAAATGGAGTAGAAAGGATGGACAACCAAAAACACTCAACCCCTTGAAGTACAGACTGGATAAGTTGGAGGCACCCGACAAAAGAAAGAAAGCGTGCGGACCAACGGCCAATGTAGGAGCCAATTCTATCCAGCAAAGGTGCAGTAGGAAGACGAGTGGATTCTACCAATCGTGATTGGTAAGCTAAGGTAGCAAAATGGGAAGTGGCCAATAGGAATGCCCGTATCAGCCAAAATACCCTCCTGATCAGTGCTACTAAAACCAACTAGATAAATATTAAATTTATCCCTGTTTACAGTAAGACCAGAGTAGCAATTAAATTCCTCCAGACAATCAAGGAGAATTCGAACAGAAGAATGGTCACCCTTGGCAAACAGCATGATGTCATCAGCAAATGCAAGGTGTGTAATCCTTAAAGCCTTGCACTGTGGATGGTAGTGGAATGTAGTCCCAAGTATGTGCACTTTGACGATACGAGAGAAATATTCTAAGCAAATGACAAACAACATAGGAGAAATTGGATCCCCTTGTCGTAGCCCTTTTGCACCTCTAAAGAATCCCTGCATCGTCCCATTGATAGCAACTGAGAATGATGTAGTAGTAACACACTACTCAATCCAGTCCACAAAAAGATACAAAAACCCTAGTTCATTTAGTAAATCTAATAAGAAAGTCCAGCTAACAGAGTCATATGCCCTCATTAGGTCCACCTTAACCGTACACTAAGGAGAAACTCTTGTCCTACTATATGCCCGCATAAGCTCCTGAACTATTAGGATGTTGTCTGCCATGAGCTTGTCATGAATGAATGCTGACTGGGAGATGTCCACAAGGAAAGGTAGAACACTAGAGTGAGCCTGTCTGCAAGAATTTTCGAAATGATCTTGTACACCACATTGCAGCAGGAAATAGGTCTATAGTCCCCCACCCTCTCTATATGATCAGACTTAGGAACCAGAGTAATAACCGAATGGTTAACCTGCTTGAGGATTCTACCAGATACAAAAAATTCCCTAACCGCATTATAGAGACTCGTAGCAACCGTACCCCAAGCTTTCTTAAAGAATAAGGCAAAGTAACCACCTGGCCCTGGAGCTTTGCAGTCACCAATGTCCCATAGGGCCATTTTAATATCCTGATCCGTGACCTCCCTAAGCAAGTGAGCCTTCATATCATGAGGGACCATAGGCCCAGCACGAACGTAATCCACATTGATGCACTGGCACTGTGCCCTAGTCCCCAGTAGTTTACGGTAGTATTCAACAAATTCCTCAGCTAAAGCCTTTGGACTGTCTGTCATAGTACCATCCTCCTTGAGAATCGAAGCAATGAAGTTTCTTTTTTTTTTTATTTCATTTGACTATGTTAAAGAAGTAGCGTGTATTCTTGT